>PVHY01010210.1:0-52864 GCA_004024945.1 Uropsilus gracilis | reverse complement strand
CTATCTATCTATCTATCTATCTATCTATCTATCTATCTATCTATCTATCTATCTATCTATCTATCTATCTATCATCTATCTATCTTCTATCTATCTATCTATCTATCTATCTATCTATCTATCTATCTATCTATCTATCTATCTATCTATCTATCTATCTATCTATCTATCTATCTATCTATCTATCTATCTATCTATCATCATCTATCTATACAGTTTGTCAGGAGCTAGAGACTGGACAACTCCCAGAGTAAAACATAATTCAAGCTCTACCTGAGAGTTACTGATGCATGACAGGACATTCCTGAGTATGTTGAAAATGCAAACACTGTGTGATTGTGGAATAGTGCCAATATGTGAATTTCCTTTACCTTTGCTCAAATTTTCTTTGAACTTAAAAACTGTTTAAAATTGAATGTCTGCTTAAAATATCTAGATAAGATATTCTGATTATATAAATTTAAAATCTCATGAACTTAATCTTTATTCCATTTCTATACACATATCAAAACCATTCATGTAGTATACATATATATACAGAATTTATAAATTTTATAAATATTTTGCAAGCCTAATATTCTTTCCTTCTCTATGCAGCATAATTTTTGAGTCCTTAAATTAGTGCTGCTATTAACTTACATATTCAAACAAATTGATACACTATTATTTTTATAATTTCCCTAATATCATTGGATATTTGGATTAATTTCATTTGTTGATTATCATGAAAATCCTCTATAAATATTTTCTATAAATCTAATGGTTTCCTTAAGATACATAATTATATGTGAAATGGCAAATTATGCTATGAACATTTTAAGACTTTTGATACTATTGAAATACTTTCTAATACATTCCTCAAATGTTATTGTTACCAGGAGAACATAAAAATGCATTCACATTTCAGGTTTTGCATAAACCATAACATTTATAATATTTAATAGGTAACAATAATTAAATACCCTTGCAAGTATTTTTTAAAAAGATAGACACAATTTTTCTTTATCCAGGAGTGATGATTTGATTAAATACAGAGAGCTAAAAGTATTGCTTTAAGACCTTTTTCATAGAGTGTGTACAGTCTCATTTTATTAGTAAGATGACATAAATATCAGCAACATAATCAATCCACCATATGTGTATAATTGTTTTCTAGAACACAGTATGTGAATACTTTTTATTTCTCAAGAATTATATAAATATATTCAGTTTGAATAATTCCATGTTCTTCCTTTTAATTTTATTTTTTAAGATCATCTCCTGATAAATTGATGACAACTTACTATGGTAAAAAGATTTATAACATTGCTTACTATCAGTATTAATATATGTGTTCTCAAAGATTTTCAACATTTTCATTTAGTGAGAAGTTTCTCCCGAAAATATCATGCTGCACATTTGTAGCAAGCCATTGATTGTCATGCTTGAAATCTTGACAAAGTTTCAATTGTCCTGGAAAATTTGTCAAAGGGAATCTTGATCACATGCTTCAAGCTCATGAATATTTATTAATACTGTTGTACATTTGGCAACATCCTAAACTTTTTTGCTTTGAATACTTTGGATGAGATAAATTATGTGAACTAAATTATTAAGTGAATCAATTAGAACAAGCACTGCCAGGTAATTAGATAATTTGAATGTTGTGACTTATTTAGTTCCAATACATTTTTAAAATATATAATATATGTATATTCAATATATTATCTATCTAATATACATTTATATGTAATATATAATATACATGTAAATATAATATATTTTGATATATAATATATGGAATATATATAAAGTATATTTTATATATTAATATATTATTATATTTAAAATATAAATATTATCTATTAAATATCTATTAAATATTCAATATGTTTATATATTCAATATATTAAATAAATTAATTTAATATAAATATAAAATGTATATTATATATTTGAAATATGTGTATTAGAATTGACAAGTTATAGCCTCTGATGCATAATGGGAATTTGTATTAGAAAGTACTACTTTTATCTGTAGTTTATTGAGAATTCATCATCATTTTGCACATTAGATTTTTGCCAATCTCTGTTTTAGTTTCTGTGATTTCCAAATTATCTAAGTGTGATTCTGAATCCAAGGAATTGGAATGCATATGAAAATGCAGAATTAAATGACTTGTGACAATTATAAAAAGGGAAGTAGAAAGTGAGACTGAAACACAAACAAGGTAAACTCAACTGGTTTGGCAAAGGGAAGACATCTTTTTATAGGAAGTGGCATTCAACTACTAGTAAGAGGAAGCAGAAGAGTTAGCTAAAAAAATGTGTGGAAAAAGAGAAAACAGTATATTGAGGACCATGAAATAAGAAGCATGTAAATTATATTATGCTAAAGGCACTAGGGAAGAAATCACTTTGTTTGCGTTGTAGACAAGACTGTTGAATCTAGAAATGCCATAAGAAGCTTTGTTGTGGAAGGGCATGTGAGTCTTGTCAAACACATTGAACTTTACCTCAAAAGGCATTGAAGATTTTTTTTTCTGAAACATTTTATTTTATTTTAATGGAATGATGCCATTGGTTTACAACACTGTATGTTTTAAGTACAAGAATAATATAAAAATATTTGTGTTTTTAGATACCACATTAGAAGTAATGAAGAAAGAAACTGAATTAAAGCATGGGTGAAGAAAGCAGTGGCAGTTAAGGCATGTTATCAGTATGGATTTATAAACAGGGTGGTTCCCTGGGAAAGAGGAGGTCCTGAATTCCCTACTCCACCCAAGGAAGGATGGAGCTGAGCAGGGAGGGGAAGAGAGAGGAAAGATGGAAGAAAAGCAAGGAGAACTGCAGACGGTATCTGGAGCAAACAGACAAGTAAAAACACTACACTTACTTCTTGGTCCTGAAGTGATACCAGAGATTTGGGGGACATGGAAGGAAACACTTGAAAAAGATAAGATATTGATGAGATATCTATGGGGAGATGGACAATGGTAGTCTTTATCTTAATATTGCACTTTTCCTCCCATGTACTCAATTCTTCTGGACCTTTACTATAGGTCTTCATCAGAAGGTGCCTTAGACTTGCTGCAAGCTTTTGGAACTCAACAATCCTATTTTAGGCCAAATCTCTTCAGATGAGCATTTACTCACAAAGGGATGGGCAACTTTGGGTGTTTGATTTGGAAGCTTTAGTCTTTCTCTTCTCCCTATCACACACTGATTATATTAAAGTTCCTTTCTATTGCTATCTCATGCACTAGATTATATTCTGTCTTGATGCAGCAGATGGGAGAACCCATCTGGCAAGCAAATTTGGAGGTTCCTGGGGTACAACCCCACCTCTCTGTAACAGATTGATTGCTGGAGTGCAAAAATAATGGTAAATTGTGAGATCTTTGTGAGATGAAATTAATAGAATCAAAAAGCTAATTCTATTCCAGAAGAAAGATATATATTTTTACATGAACTAGCAAAGAACAGTGTAAATATTGGGGTTAGAATTAACATCTGAGTGTGTTGAAAGCCTGTGGAACACTAAAATGAAGATGTTATTTAGGGTGTGAATACAAATGTCTGAAGTGTAAAACAACACTGGGCTAAAATTTATACTTTGGCATTTATAAAACAGACAATGAAGCTATGAGAGTGAACAAGAAAACCTATGAACAAAAGAAAATAAAAAGATTTATTTAGAAATTTAGAAACTAAAACCCTAAATTCAAATATCTGGTAAAAAGAATTGCTCTTAACATATATTTCCCTCAAACTGAACAGATTGTCCAAAAGCCCTTTATTTTACTAGATCTTTGACCCCTTTTACTTAGAGTGATTAATTTAGAAAATTTATAGTTGTAAATTTTTTCTCTGTCCCTTTAAAAAAATGTAAATCTTTTAAAAAGCTTCTTGCCAGTTTTTTTTAAAAAAGCTTCTTGCCAGCTTCTTACAATGCAGGATTTTCCTTTTCAAGGTCCTGGGAGCCTTTGAAATGTAATCAACAAGGAAGAGAATAGCTCCTTCTCCCAGTTTTGTCTGAGTGAGAGTCACTTTAGAGAACACTTAGCTCCAAGTTGTAAAACACCCTCTGTCAAGAATATATTAAAAAGCTTATTTTTCCTTTTGGTAAAGCCAAACAGGAAATGAATATGGTTATTATCTTTATTCATTTCAGCTCATAAAAATTCTACATCTTACCTTTTATTTTAGAAGATTTGAGTTCATTTTGAATATAGGCATCACATCTATATTGAAATAGGCTTGGATATAGACCTCTTGACTGTTTAACTGGTGTACAAAAACAAACTGTAGATGATCAGTGTTATAAATAAGAAGAAAACTAGTATATAACAGCATCTGGAAGGTGGGAAATATAATGTTTCAGAAACAAAAACTGTCTTTCTCTAATAAAAATTGCTGAAATGTCATGCAAGATAAGAACTAAATACATTTATGAGATTATCATCTAAGACATAAGTAACTATTGACATAGAAATGCGTAAGTGTGGGGATGAAAAGCACTTGGAGTAAGTTAGTGAGTTAAAGAATATATGAAAAATAAAAATTGAATTGATATGGATTGATTAGAATAAGGCTCATAGTATCATCCAAGTTGTCTGTTACTATATGTTTTTACAGTTACGAGAATTCAAGAGAACTCATTGGAAAAGTTAATTTCTACAACATAACATTTTTATAATAAAAACATCTGAATAAATCCTTCTAAGAAATTCCTCTAATCCACCTTTGGTTTTGTGAAATTTAAGGACCTGTAACATTGTGGCTAATAAACGTATTGCTTTGTAGATTTATAAAACATGCTAGTTTTACACGAACCTTAAGGTAATGAAAGATGTTATTAGCACGAGTATTTAGGTTAAAACCAACCAGAAACATTTCATGATACTGTTCAGGTCATTTGTTTTGTTTCCTTAAAGATGAATTATGCACCTCTCATTTCATCGTATTTGCAAACAGACTTACTGACAAAATTTCTACCCATATTGTCTTTCATCAGCCAATTTATGCCATGTTTTTGCTCAAAGTCTTAGATGGAAATAGTATTTCACTGATTATTATTAGTATTTTAGGATATAATTCTATGATCTGTTTGGATCATGATTTATGTGTGTGTGTTTTAAAAAAGAAACCACAGGTCCTAAATTGAGTCATTCATGCATGCAAAATTCTTCTAGTGCTAATATCTAATTTCAGTTTCATCCTCTCTCAAAAGTGGAAACTTTAACTCATCTGGGGTTTCCTGGCTAACGAACATGATAGACCTCCCTGTCATCCTCTAAAGGAAAGTAACTTTGCCTGAAATATTCCTTTCTTTTCCTAATTACCTACTTTCCATCTTTCTAGCAACAAAATTCTTCCATTTTGTACAGTTTCTTGCAGCCCTTTCTTCCTTACTATGTGGGATGATATCTAATTCATGAGCCATCAATAAACCATTTAAATATTTAAAATATACTGTTGCTGTCTTTTTGTTACTTAACAGCAGGGACTTACTCATTTTTTGATTGGGATAGAATGCTATAATGATTTAGTTACCCAATAAATAAATCTACATTAAAAATAATTGTTATGTAAACAAACAAAAAATTTGTTATGTAAACAAACTGAAAAGAGCTTTCCTACATGAGAGAAAAAATACTATAAATGGCAAGCTAGTAAATTGAGAGATATTTACACATTATATATATCTGACAAAGGGTTAACATTCTATACATACACATATACATGCATATGCACATGTTGATATACATACGTATACACATATAATTAATATTTGATTCATTTTTTTAGATTTTTTTGTTTAGATCACACTGTTCTTACCTTTTATATATAGTTATTTAATAGTGTCATTTACTTTTCAATTGCATTTGCTTTTAAGTCCTTGATTACATTATCACAGAACCATCTGCATATTTATGTTGTCATGATGATACTGTATTTCAGTCCCCTTAAAGTGATCAAATGATTCAATAATACCCACTAGGATTAATGGCCAGAATCACCTGAGTGAGAATAGAAAACAAAATTGAAAGATACCACAAAGAGGAGTTGTGCATTAGCTCCTGTGCCTTCCATATCTCTTTAATATTCACTAATATGTTTAATAGAGTTCTATATTAGATGTGTGCAAGATGAAAGACATAAAGATAGATGATATATAGAAGATAAATTAATAGATAAACAAATTAAGAGGTTTAGACTTATTTTATAATGCTTCCCTATTACTTGCTGTTCAGCAGTCGAGGTAATCACATTGAAGGAGGTAGCCAGCTTTCTTTACATACAATAAATTACCATTTATTATTTATCTATTTATTATTGATCTATTTAATCAATTAATTAATTTTCTTGACAATCTGCTCTCTCCCATTCTGTTTTTTCTATGATACACTCACAATAGAATATATATTGGTTTGTAACTTTTTTTGGTGTATCAACATATAAGCTTAACACTGTAATTCAGAACCTAATAATATATCAATCAATGGTACTGTTCTTGTTTAAACAAAAGCATCTACTTTTACCATTATTTTTAAATTCATAAAACATTGATATAGTGGTTACATATTCTATCAAATGTAAATTCTCTTTTAAAGTCCCCTTGAATTCACATATCAAGGTACAGCCCATATTCATCATACACCAAATGTACAAATGCTGGCATCCCTTCCAGTTCCCTTGACAAACATCCAAATTTTATGGATGAGATTTTGGAGCCTCTTGCTGAAAATTTAGCTGTAATGGCAAGAGAAGTGACTGCACTTATCCACAATGCATGCTACTAAAATTGTACCTTATGGAGACATAGAAAGACAGTGTTTATTCCTGTAAAACTGAAGGAACACCTGCAAACATCGATGGGGATGAAGGTTAAGAGCACCGTAGAACACCTGGTGTAGGGAGTATTTTTAATCATTCATCTTCTGGAAAAGAAACAATGCTAAATCCCTCTCTCAATTCAACTAACTTATTACCAGCATATTCTTGCCAAGTTTCCATTGTGGGATTTTTCTATTCACTTCAAGGTAGGTTATTTATCTTAGTGAAATACATTTCTTCTCTGAACTATGTTTTTTCATAGTTCACAGTGCTAGTGCATTCCTGGCCATAAATAAAGACAATGGTATATATATATATATGTATATATATATATATATATACATATATATATATACACACACACACATATATATATACCATTATATATATATATATACAATTCTTATAATTCAATTATATATATAATTCTTCTTGAGTGAAATAAATTTTAACACTTGTGCTTACTGTAAAGTAAATGCATGAACCATTTTAAAAAAGTTTGGACTTTTCACATGAAATTAGTAACACTTCCTTTTAGAGAAAAACTCAAAATATGTGAAATACATATATATATATGTTTTTTTCTATATTTCTATTTTACTCTGATATTTCCATTATGCTTAAAGTGAAAATAAATAGTTCTTATATGGGGAGTAGAAAATACATTGCATATATTTGAAATTTATGATAAATTGTCATTAAATGGCTGACTCAAAGGAATCAATCTGCCATATTTAGTTTTACACAGGTGAACATAATGAATATATTCATTTATTTATTTCAAGAGGGACTGAGATTTTGCAATGTTAAGACAAAATGTCCTAATAGTTTGCAAAGATTTTGGAGATATTCTAGAAATATTCACCTAGATAGAATATTTGACCACATCTAGGAGAATTTCAAGATTCTAGAGCACTTGTATTTGTGGACATATAGTCATGAATGTAGTCCATGGAAGAAAAATTGCATTATAGAAAAATGAGCTATTGCTCAGCTTAAGGCAAAACACATTTCTTTTATATCCTTTTTAATACTTTAAAAAACTCAAAAACAACAACCAAACTTCAGTGCTAATGTGAGCAAATGCTATATATGAATATGTATACACTATATATGTAGTGTGTATATATGTGTATATGTATATGTGTATATATATATATATATATATATATAGAGAGAGAGAGAGAGAGAGAGAGAATATGTAGTATATGTTTACTTGTAATTCCCTAGTACTGTTACTGTTTTGGTGTTATTTTGATGTTATTTGAGGGCTTACATTGGCCCAAGAACTCAAGGTTAAAGTTCTGCCTTATATGCTACAGCTAGATGGGGCTAGTCATCTTCTATGAATTATCTGATGGAATTATCTGATACTTTGCCATGTCTAAGAAAATATTTCCCCATGTTTTTCAAAACTTTAGTGGTGTCTGTTGGGTCAAAGAGATATTGTCTAACTTCTTCCTACATTACTATAAAAATAATTTCAAATGTTAGGTCTGGGTAAGAAGTGGTAATCGGACAATATAGGACATTGTGCCTTTTTTAGTGTATTTTTGTTCTAATCACCAGAGAATTATGGAAATCTCTGCATGCCTCATTCATGTCTGTGTAAAAATATACATGCAATTGCAGAATACTGTTCTTTGTTGGCACTTCACTCTGCTGTTATATTTATGAGAAATTTTGTCATTTGATCAATTTTGACTTAAGATAAAGCAGTACTACAAGTAGAAAATATCCACTAGAGTAAAATTTCTTTTCATTTTTTATTTTCCCTTCATTCTATATACACTGCCTGCCCTCTGAGAAATGAAAAATCTCAATGTAATACCTTAAGTACTTAGTAGAATGACAAGAACAAATCATATGGTTTAAAATACAGTTAATCTGTATTTATACATCTACATCTACAGATCTTTATAATGATAGTTTTTTTACAATTTTTTTTATTTCATTCCTTCAAAGTTATGGGAGAAAGAATTAATATTTTCGTTTGTATATGCGTTTGAGTAATTTTACCAAACGGAAATATAAAAGTAAAGGAAAAAGCTATCTGTCAATTTCTATAAATAAGATATAAGTATCTATAGAGCAATATTTGATTGTTGCAAGAGTGATGAGATAACATACTAATAATACTGAGCACCTTTTCCAGTGTTAGAAAAATTTGATTTCTCTCTTCGTAGTCACTAGGGAAGAAAGCCCAGGCAGTTACACTCACCACTGTTTTTTTACACTGAATTTGATTTTCTTCCTCTACAACTAAAGATGAGGAAAAGTGGATTAAAATTTTGAGGAATCAATTTTAAGGGAAGCTAATATTTATACATTCAATCATGCCCACAAGTGTTATAAATCAATCATATAGAGAAAATAGAAATGCCCTTCTGGTGGGAAAATGCAGGTGATCTGTTAGTACAATAGTTAATTTTCTACTCAATTCATCATATATGTCAGACCCATATTTTCTAGGGATTGTCGATAATTATGCCAAGGCATCCTGACAACCGTCAACACCTCCCAGTTGGCAATTGCCATCAAAATTATATGTTGACTAATAATTTTCTCAGTTTATATGATGAAATGTATGACAATAAATGTAGTCATAAGATGTTTTCAGTCTTTATGAATTTTTGTTTTACCAAGAAATGTCTCTTGCTACAAAATCATAATGTTTCTAATCTTAACTGAAAAGATACATAATCTTGATCTCCCAAGGATAATGAAATGAGTGAATTACTAACATCAAAACAACTAAAAATGGAAAATATTTCCTAGAAAAATGACTTACATATAAATGTAAGTATGAACCATTTAAAAAACCTGTGAACCTTTCACATGAAATTAATGACATTTCTTTTAAGAGGAAAACACAAAGCATGTTGTTAAGCTTAAAAGCACCTAGTACTCATTTGCCCGTAACTACATTAGCAATGTTGATAATACTATAATTATGTGGCCATTACATAACTTTTATATAATTTCTAATTTTGTTCTTCCTACCTGAACAACTACATTATTGTATAGAACCTCTTAAAACTTTTCTATATTGGTGTGATGATTTAATTTTGAATTATGAAGCTAGATGCTTTCATACTCATGCTATTTCATTTTTTGTTCACTTAATCACCTATATAAGCTATAATTTTTAATATGACCTTTTAAAAATCAATTAGTTCACTGATAAGAAGGACTGATAAACATCTGAACAAAGTCAGCAAAACATAGTCAAGGATCTCTTTTGTTTGGAGAAGTTACAGATTGGTGATACTGTTGCATGGCAAGAATCAATAACCTGTTGCATGGTAAGAATCAATAAACCTGATTTATAAGGGATAAATCAATTAATTTATCCCTTAAATCTTCTTGTTGAAGGTGGAGTTGCATTCTGTACCTTCTAGTTTGAAGGGCACACCCAATTCAGAATAACTAACTCTCATGAAGGACTTATGGGCCAGCTGCTTTCCTCATGAAAGGGTCAGGAAAAAGTAACACCCTTTTACCCTCTTTTCAGTTTCAGAAGCATTGTAAGCCACACCTTGAGATTGTCTTCTTAAAATTATAAAGTATAAAATTAGTATTAAAAAACCCAATGCATCAAGGATAAAGGAACAGAAATAAAGAGACAGCATAGGTCCTTGATGGGAAATAAGCAGACATTTTCCAAATTTAATATATGATTATATATAAACATTTAATATCTAATATACTATTTTTGAGTCTTCTGATTCTTAAGGTTATAAAAGTCACACTTCATGTACAGTAGTTAAATTTTGACTTAGAACCCACATTGGGCTATGCATGACATGAAACCTAAACTAAAAGTGCTTTAAATAAGTTAACATTTTTTTTTTTCCTCTTGGGCAAAATAATGCATGCATGTAGCCTATGAAAGATGTACTAGGTTGTATTTATATGATTTTTTATGTTAATGTGTATATGTCTCAAGATCATTTAATTTTCCAGGAAGAATGCTTGAGTCCCATATAAAGTACTTTTCTCCAACTGGAAGATGATAGCAAAAAGGAGAATGAAAAAACAAAAGATACACTCTTCTTTGCAATTAGGCATAATTGTCCACCTCCATTCATTGATTTCTTTTATTAGAAATTAGTTGCATAACCACAATTAACTAAAAAGAAGGGCAAAGGATGTATTCAGATACAATTTCTTTTACCAAAAAGGTGGGAGACTTCATATGGAGGGTCAGTTTCACTGTACCTCCTTTCCTTATGTCCTAAATATCAATATTTACTATTATTTTTACACAAAGGAAATTTTACCTTCTTAAGATTAAACCCTTCAAATTTCATTCATTTTCTATAACCAGTTCAAAGTCCAGTTGACCACCCCCTCCAAGTCAGTTAAACTTGCAGTTATTGTTGACCACAGCAATAATAAAAAAATTCCATTAGGTAGGGAAAAATGAATAATCTTTCTCCAGAGAGAAGTCCAATTTCTTATTAGCACATCTGGTAGTCTTGATTATACTCTAGGCATAATCCCTTTTTACTTTGTGTTCTGAGAAATCCCAGTGTCCTCAGAGTGGGTTTTTATTATCTTATAATGTATATTTCTAGCCACATCTGTGGTGAGCATCAGGAAAAAAAAATGTTCTTCTTGGGGACTGTGCACAATTAGGAGCCCATCTTATGCTGTACAGATTTGTGAGTGCTGAGATTGTTCTTGGCTGGAAAATTTAATGACTTTTACAGTCCAATCTATCTTGTCTTTTTTGCAGTGATATAATCTGTTCAACAACACTGTAATCTTCTTATTTATTTGTATGTAGTCAATTTCATATTCCTGTTCCCTTAGAAGAATATCGTGTTTAAACAAGTTTATAACCTCGATGTCTCTGGTGTTTTATGCAAATAACTTTATCCCTCTTTAATCCTCTTAATTAGAGCTGGTTACTTTAAATCTATCAAAAATAATGTCATAGAAGGGGAGGCAAACCCTGGGTCTGAATCTGCCATTCATCACAAACTTGGTAGGAGAAGGTATCAGTATTATTTTCTTGTTAAGTTTTGTTTTGAAGGCACCACTAAATTGGTCCAGTGTTTGGTACAAAACAATTGGATTCTTGTTAATTTAAAGCAGAAAATTATAATACTTTCTGTCAGTTTCCACACCTGACTAACAGAAAATGTCTCCAATAAAATATCTAATCCTTTTTTATCCTTATCTAGCTCTGTTGTGAGATCATCTCTCATATTATTTTGTACTAGCAGTGGTATTCTCTAAAACGATATCATTCTCCTTGGGTTTAGTGAGTGGTCTGTTTGTCAAGTTGCCGTGTATAAATATTGTCTAAAAGTTTTTCCATACTATAATCAGGGCAATGAGTATTAAACCTCTACAACATGAATCATTGTCACCATTGTCCAAGCACTTCAGCAAAGTCTACACTTCCAAATTATCTTGATCTTTCAGAAATTGTGTGACAATATATAATATATTCTTCTTCATTTTGAATGCTCAATACTATCATAATTATTTTATTTTTGAATCAAATTAGTTTCTTAATGTAAATTTAGGAAAATTCTGAAAAGCATGCTTCCTCAGGATTAGTACTTCATGTTTTATGGATTCAAAGTGCAGCAAGGATAGGAAATACACAGGAAATTTCAAATGTTATTTTAAAGTCCTTGGTTTTGTCTCAATCATGAAAGACAGAGCTAGCAGGCATCATGAAAGTCACTTTTCTGATGAATCAAGTCAGTAAAGAATTAATAAGAAAGCCATTGATTCTTCAAATATAAAGACAACATTGCAGGACTTTAATAAATATGAAAAATCAGGAACAAGACATCAACAAAAAGATACAATAAAATACAAATCACAGATCCCAAAGAAATGGACATTTGTGATTTTTTTTTTCCAGCAAAGAATACAAAATGGTGTTTTTAATCAACTCCATGAGCTAACTATAAGATATCGAGGAAAGAACATTTGATAAAATATTCAGGAATATAATATGCAAACAACAGAAAATGTCAGTCGAGATAGTAAAAATGGATAAGTACTGATAGTCTAAGATTGCATCCAAGGAGCTTTCTTGCCTTTCTCCTTGGAGAATCATCTGAACATTAACCCCATTGACTTTAGCAAGAAGGACTTGAGAATTCGGGTGAAACTGGAGCACCACTTGGATAATTCAGACCTGTAGGATCACACCAAAAGGGACAATGAAGATATCTGAATTTCTTTAAGCAAGACATGGTGGAAAAGCAACCCCTGGGCGTCATGATCCTAAGTGGGAGCCATCTAACAACCAAAATGCTAAGGGCGTTGGAGTAAGGAGAGTTCAGTAAGTGACTGAGTTAGATACATAAAGAGGAACTGGGGTGACTCATCAGTGAACTAGGCAGGTTCCCCTTTACCCACCTCTCAAGACTGGTTCTGAATTTGTGAATTCACTGACAGTCTGTAGTCTACAGAGTTAGCTTTACAAGCCAGAAAGGAGGGGTTTCACATGCAGATTTCTGTCTATAGATAACAATATGGGATTATATCCTTAGCAGTTACTAAGAGAGGAGATTTTAAAGTTTTTCACAAAGGAAGGGATTATATAAGGTGGTGAGTATATTAAGTAACCTTATCGGCACTATTTTCACAATATATACACATATCAAGTCGTTACATTGCACATTTTACATTTACATAATATTCTCTGTTGAATATATAGCTGTAGCACAATTGTGGGCTGGGCAGGACTGTGCAGGGTTAAGGCCAGGGGGGCTGGAGATAGGAAAGCCCCTATCAGTCCCCCAGAAATCTCCACACTGTTCCTCTGGCTTTTTCCTCTCCCTGGCATTTATTTGCATTTTCTTCATATCCTCCCTTGGTGCTCTCACCTGACAGTCTTTCTTCAACCTCCTCCTAGGTGATACTACCCTTTTATCCTTTCTTTATAGGTCCAGGTGAGCCCAGTCATACATACCTGCACCCACCGGAGCAGGTGTTTGTAATCTTTGGGAAGGCATGGTGCCACAGGTGTTGGTCATAGAGGCTAATGGCAGAAAAAACCTGACCAGGTCATTTAATCTACACTATAAGAATTTTGAAAAAATGTTCAAAATTAAGTAAGCAAGGAAAAAGGAAAAAGTATTTAAAATATTGTTTATGTGTGTCTACTGTCAAGAAATTTAAGAATATTTAAATACATTAATAAGTGGTATGTGTCATTTTAAATTATAATATATAATATATATTGCAAATAGAAGTACTAATATTAAATTGAAAATAGTCTTATATCAGATAGAAATAAGTTCTTTTATAATATTATAATATATAATATATATTGCAAATAGAAGTACTAATATTAAATTGAAAATATTCTTATATCAGATAGAAATAAGTTCTTTTAAACCTATGATCTTGCAATAAATATCACTAATTTTCCCATTCTATGCATCAGAAACTAGTTATAATATTTCAGAAAAAATAGAGGGACATAATAACAGGCTTTAAAAATATGTGACAAATGGAATATTAGTCCCTAGAAATATTAAGGGTAAAAAAAGAGTTTTATTGGCAAGCCATTTTGGGATATTGCCTCTTTTAGAGATCTACAGTGCACTTCAGCAATTTAGAGGACCCAGCAATTCCCAAAATTTCTTTACAAGCTTTTTCTTTTACACAGCACTAATTGCATCCTTCTTGAATAAGTTCTGTCAAATGTGCTTGGAGAAATGCTATATAAAACAATATCTGAGATGGTCATTTTACTCAGTACTTTATAAAGAAAGAATGCTTATAAAGAAAAAATGCACAATTCATGTTATTAAAAGGGACCTGTATTATAAATTATGTTCTGATTTAAAAGTGCTTTAATATTCTCATAAGAAAATTGGTCTGAAAACTTAGAATGGGGAGGATAATAATGTCTCCTATAGTCCATGACCATTTTAGTACTTTGGATCTATTCTTTAGTAATTCTCATTACTTTCCCTCTGTTAGTGTTCTTGCTCCATGCTAACTAGCAGAACAATAGAACAATGTAAAGGAATTAGTTGAGAGTAACAACTTAGAAATATCACTGACTGAAAGTTTTAAAAGGACTGGGAAAGCAATGATCTGAATACAGAATATTATAACTTTATTTAGGAATTTTTCCATGTGTAAAAAATTTGTGTCATGAAACATTTTCCTCTATATATTTTAAAAATTCAGATTTTACACAAGTAAAAGAAAACATAAAGAGATGGAAAGATATTTCTTGCTCTAGGATAGGGTGAATCAATATTTGCCATAATGGCCATCCTAACTAAAGTCTTTTACAGATTTAATGCAATTATAATTAATATTCTTTTTAAAAAAGGAAAAAAAATTACTGAAATTCATATGAAGATGCAAACATATTAATAAGGAATAATATGTAAAGTTTTTATTAGAGAAAAGAAATGTAAAGCAGAGGAGAGAGAACAAAGATAAGTAGGAAGAGTTTTCAGATAGCTAGTTTGATCCTGGGAAATTTAGGGTATAAATAGAATATTATAATACTTATGGCCTCTTACTAGTAGAGTGGAAAGAGTTAGAAATCCAGTGCTTAGAATTAAATATACATTTTCCCCAGCCTATTTGCAAATCAATTCTTCCCGGTACACTTTTCTAGCGCCACATGCCCTAAGAGTCACCTTCTGCCCAACATAATAACTTGTTCAGTGGTTGAAAGTCTTCAATATATCTTAACAACATCTTTGGAACCAATACTTCACCACACATCTAATTGTTTCTAATTAGTGGAACTCTTGATTATAGATTCTTAGTAGTTTAAATGTATCTCTCCCCTGTTCATGACCTACTGAAAGACATCCTCCAATCTTATTTAATAGATGTTCAATCATTAGAGTTAGTTTTTCATCTGAAAACAGAAATAATCAAGATTTTTTTTATTTAGGCAGCAATATAAGCAATTTCACTTGAGAAACATGATGAACTATTTAGACACTATCAGCTCTAAAAGTAAACATGTATTTTTAAGACTGTGGTTTTGAAGTTCCTGCATTCCATTTTCTAAGAGTCTGGTAAATATGCCTAATCAGAATATTCTACTCTCTGATCCTCAGCATTTAATCTCTTTAAATTGGAGCTAATGCTACTGAACTCTATTTTAACTGTCAGATGCAGCTTCACAAACTTTAATGAGATGGAGAAAATGTGAAAGCAAAAGTGGCAATTGATAACAATTTTCTGAATGAGAGCAGGAAAGTTCTTCAGCAACTCAAGTGTTGTGCATGTGATTGTCTTTAGCATGGTCTTAAATGTGCTTTTTGTGATTTAAGTCTGTGATAAGTACACAATCATTTGCCCTAAATTAATGCAAGCAGGTTGGCTGATGTACTAAGAAGAATTAGTACATTCAGTGTTCCATTTGGATGGTTGCCATCTCCTTTGCACTTAATTAATAATCACTGCCTCTTGATTTGCTAATACCTGAACAGCCATGAGTAGCAGCGCATGATGCATGGAGCTGATTTTTGTTTCCTAGTCAAGACAAAAAAAAAATAGAAAAAAATATTGCATTCAACTTTTTGAAAAAGCATTTGAAATATAAGAAAAGCAGCCCTTGGCTTACAAAAAAATATACTAATACTCTTTTTTTACATTTTTAAATCTGTGGAATAAAGAAAATCAACCATATGGAACAATTAAACAAATACAGTAATGAATGTACATAGACTATAATTTTGGATTCTTTACATAAATTTTGATAGTATTTCTTATATTTTAAATACTTAAAATTTTCTTGAAACCATTTTTAAATAAAAATGTAATCAATATAAGTACTACTGTTATCTTAAGGAAAATGACTTATTTGGTCCTTTTACCTATTTTCTGGATTCCTTAGGGACCATTAATCTCTACTAGAGAGTATGTTTCATGATGTGGAAAATGTGTCTTAATGCTTTATGCCTAAATATTAACACTACTCAGTACACTGTACATACTTAATAATTACTCATTTAATAGATTCAATGAGCAATTATTTTAATAAAACTATTTAAGCCTCTTTCTCACATCAACAATGTCTTCTTCAAAAAAAACCTTATCTTTTATTTTCTAAAACTAATCACCCTTAGATTTAAAAGCTTAAAATAAAAATAATCACTTCATACTAACCAATTTTCATGGATTTGAGAATTAGGAAAAACCTTCCTACTGTCTTAGTTACCATTGAGATTCCGGTAACAGAAAAGTGATTTTTTAAAAAGTGGCCTATAAACAACAGACATGTGTTTTTTCACAGGCTAGGAGTCTTGGAAGTCTAAGCTCAAGGTTCTAAAATGTTAGTTGTCTGGTCCCTGACCAGATGTAACCTCATATAGCAAAAGGAAACTGTCTGAAAGCACACACTTCCCAGTAATGCCATCATGACCTAATTATGAAGTCTCCACCTCTAAATGCCATCACTTTGGAGGAAGAATTATGAGCTTAGGTGCAGGGACATACATTTTCTTTCTTTTTGGGGGCTATGGGGCCCATAAACTTTTAATCCTTTACACTAGGTTTATGTGACTAAGAAAAATACAAAAGCACTAGTTAAAAGAATATATCCACCTCCAGGCTTATTGCAGAATCACTTACAGTAGCCAAGAGCAGGAAACAATCTACTGTTCATTGACTGAGTAAAGAGGATGTAAATATACTTGTAAATATCTATAAAGAGGATATATATATATATATATATATGATGTGACATATATATAGTGCTATTTGCAACAATTTTGAGAATATTGTTCTGAATAACATTGTCAGGGAAAGACATACTTTGTATGATATTAATGAAGATTGATGTGATTGATATATGATGTATAGAGAAAACAAACATCACTAAATTAAGTAGAAATAAATTTTTTAACTCTAAGACTGATTATCAAAGGGGAAAGGATAGAGGGACTAGTCTTCAGAAAACAAAACAAAACAAAAACAAAATGAAACAGAAACACAGCAGTTGTATGGTAAAGGATAGAATTTGATTGTTAAAGGTGAAATTAATACAGTAGTACACATATTGTTTTTCAAAAATGAACCCTGAAAGGTACCTATGTTATAATGCAATGTTACTTCAATAAGGAAAAAAAAAAAACTTTATGCATTAAATGTAAAAATAAAAAAAAGAGAGAGAATGACTTTCACAATTTCTTTTTGTCCACCATAAATGTCTTCTAGTACTATTTTAAATTTAAATCTCTAGTTAGCACTTATGCTGACTATATAGAAAAATGAGTAAGTATATAAATAAATAAACAAACAAGTTTTAAAGACTCCCTAAAACTTTCCTGTCTCAAAACTGTCTTGTCTTGAAACCAGTGACACATAGAGTTCTACAAGGAGAGTCCTGAAAGCTTACTTTAAAAAGTTGGTTGCTGTTTAGATTGACATATTCTATACACAAACCATCACTAGGAAGAAATAATCATCTCTGATGCCAACTCCCTAGGGCTGCTTTTTATATGTTGCCAGTACACCAGAACAATGCATATACAAGAAAGAAGTGCACTTTTTTCTTTAAAATAAAAAAGGAAACACATGGCCTGAAAGTAATTTGATATTAAATCAAGATGACAGTGTAGTATTAACTCCTTTGTTGAACCTGTACATGCACCAAGTAGGTGATTACATAAAAGAAGCCCCTGTAAAAGGAATAGAACAAAAACAGAAAATGATAATTTGTGATACACAATTTACTTATTTATAATAACAGCATAAGGAGAGTTGGTGTTTTTGTAATTTAACTTTCATGAGGAAGACTTTAAATAATGTTGATAGGATTAAAATGAGACAAAGGTGACGTTCCCTAGAAGCATCACTGCTCCCATTAGTTTGGTTCTGACACCACTAAGCACTAATTTGTTTCTTTAAAGATTATTTCAAGATAAACTAATGAGTATATTTGAAATACATTAGGCAGATTTTTTCTTATTTTATGTATATAGGTATAAATGATGATGGCAGAGCATGTAGATAGACCACAGATAACTAAAAATAGCTATTAAAGTAAGTCCTTTAAACTCATTAATTATTAGTGTTGTTTAGTTAAGAACAGCCTTATTGAGAACTGATATTTAGCATATTATTTTGAGATTATGAAGAAAGTTATTCTTTCCTTTAAAATAAGACAAGGCGAGAATGGCCCGCATTAAAAAAAAAACAGGTAACAACAAGTGCTGGAGTTGATGTGGAGAGAAAGGAACACCCTTACACTGCTGGTGGGAATGTAAACTGGACAAACCACTATGGAAAGTGGTGTGGAGGACCCTCAAGCTAATGAAAATGGAACTACGCTTTGACCCAGCAATCACTCTTCTGGGAATCTACCCAAAGGAGACCTCAGTATGGGTACAAAGGGACACCTGCGCCTTTTTATTGCAGGTGCACATTTTTATTTAGTGCACATGTTTATTGCATACTTTTATTTAGTGTGCATGTTTATTGCAACACTACTTATAATTGCAAGGACATGGAAACAACCCAAATGTCCCAAAACAGATGACTGGATGAAAATGATGTGGTATATATATACACAATGGAATATTACTCATCAATTAAAAATGACAAATTAGATGAATTTATAACATGGACACACCTAGAAGAAATCATTTAGCAGAAACAAGTCAAAAAGATAAAGACAGACACCAAATGGTTTCACTATTATATGGGACTTGGGAAAGCTAAACAAAAAGCTATGAAGAAAAGTCAAAAACAAAACAAAACAGGGGGAATGATCAGGGAGGGTGGGGGGGGTGAATTCCAGGAATTACAAAGATGTGAAATTTATATTTAAATAAATTATTTAATGTTAAAAAAAATAAGATATGGTTGAATTTTGTATTTAGTCATTTTCAAAAACAGGACAATGAAGTTTGTTTGAGATCCCAGAAATTAGGCAGTTCCTAGACACATTGTTACGCTGTTTGAAAATTTTCAAGTCCCCTAATCTGGCCTCACAAACTACCAATGCTTTTCTTCATAGGAAGTAAAGATCTGCAATCCACTAAATTGTTTGCTGTGTTTGAGCATGGACAATGAAGAGAATAAAGGGTTACATCAAATATTCTTAATATTCTCATGTAATGATCTACTACTCACTGTAGCACTTAGTTGAAATAATACCATTTTCTGGTGGAAAAATACCAGAGTTCTGACTTATGCAGTGCTTTTCACCAGGAAATAATAGATATGAATACAAAATGTATTTGTAAATAAATTTGGAATTACTAGTTGGGTGGAGCATGAGGGTTAGCAAATAAGTAAGCTTTGCAATTAGTGAAAAGTAGCAGGAGCAATACATTTTCATCTACTGCTTAAGAAATACATCTCTGAAATCTGGTTTGGTAGTTTTGAAAACTACATTTACCAGCCTTGGACTTTTCTGAAAATGTTTTTCTTGGCTGAAATGATTGCTTTTATCATTTTCCATTACTAACAAAGCTTACTAAGACCTTTGACTTCTATGAATCTGATTTGTAATAAAATATTTGCCAATAGTGTATAAAGAGATAAACATTTATCCAACACTGTGATGCTTGAACTCAGCTCAGTCACGTGTACATGTTTCTTAACTGTAGCCAGTGAAGGAAAAGAATCTGTGCAAAGCTATTTAGTGAACAAATGATAAAAATTGACTTCCATGTAAAATACAAGACTCAATTCTAAAAGTTAATTTAAAATGTTAAAACTGATACTGTGACCTATTAGCATAGTGTGATGTACTTTATGAGTCTTTAAATAGCTCAAAGTTCTGTATTTTCTTATATTCTAATGATATTAAACAGCATTACATTGAAATCATTACTAAAGTTTAGAAGGGACTGTTTTAACCAAAAAGGGAAGAAAAAGTCAATACATGAAAATGTAGTACATTTAGCAGCTCTGGTGAAAAAGCATTAATATCTTCAGATAACTATTAAAAAAACATATTTACATTTTGCCTTTTAGATCTTACTTTATTTGATAAAACATATTAATGAAAATGGTAGACATTATCCAATGAAAGCATCAGCCAATTTACAAAAAATATGGGTCACTTTTATTCTCTTTGAGAATATGTTCCATCATTACTTCTCATTATCCCAACACACTTTTCATTGACTTTTCCAAGGATTATCATAGTAAGTAAATGAAAAAAGGACACTAAACTATGCAATCTGCTTTGAATCTAAATGAAAGAAGTATTTTTGCCTGTTGTTGCTTTGTATCACAGTTTTTTACTAACCACCTGTTCTGAAATGCAATGTCTTATTTAAGGTTATGGGGATAGAAATATAAATAAGTCAGACCTGCAAACAAAGTAGACCTGATGAAATTGTAGGGGAACCACAAAAAGTTGTAAACTAATTCATGCAAACATATATATCTAGGTGTATATATATAAATTTGTGTGTACACATACAATGTGTATATATATAAATATATACACATTATATATATAAATATATACACATGTATATATATTTATGCATGTATATATGCATATATGTACACATGTATATAAGTATATACATATATATGTATTTATGATTGCTCTAAAAGAAAAACAAAACACCATGATGTAGACATTCCATCTATTTTATTTAATATTTTTATAGAATGGTAATATATTAGTTAAGAGTTGAAATATGATTAGAGGTCATGCTTATTTTATCAATGTAGTAATGCTATAGCTTAAAAGTAATTTAGAAGCATATCCAGTGGATTTGTATAAAATATATTTACAAAAGTTTCAAATAAATCTTTACCTACTGTGTAATATTTGTAGATTGTAAAGTTTCAAGAAATACTGGATTGAATATTTGTCTAGGACTGGACCTATATTTTATTGATTATTTCTTTGGTATTAAATTTAAAGTTTATTGTCAATATGAAATCACATATTTTCCTTTTTAAAAATCTAATGTTATTGGTTTACCATGTATTTATAAAAATATATATGTGTGTATTTATACATATATATGTATATATACATATATACACAAATATATATACATATATATGTATAAGTATATTCATGTACAAGTATATATGTATATATATACATTATATATATTTCACTCACCCACTATCAAAATTTAAGAGAGTACTTATAAAAATAGAACTAATCAGCAAGTCCTTATTAGTACCCTGCTTTAAGAAAATTATTGCATATTATTTTAAATATAGCAGATTTTTCCTCCCTTAGATGAATACAGTCATTCACAGAGATAAGCTACTTCACAATCTGAGAAATATAACCATAATTTAAAATTGTGTTAACACTTTTGAACATGTTATTTTAATAATTTTGTATTCAGGGCCATCATCCACACCCAAGCAGCAATCAAATGATTTAATCAATAGGCTTCCTATTACTCAATAAGAAAAGTTGTTAAGATAATAACCCAATTCTCACACAAAATAGAAAGTCAGGAATTTTGAGGTAAAATAGGCCTCTCCCTTACATAAGAATTTCATATATGATATTTCAGAAGAATATCATTTTCATTTCTAAGATCTATTTAAAATAGTTTTATAACTGTCACTACTCTATTCAAATTTTATTATTATTCCTCTTCCAAGATCTATATGTGATTATATGAAACATGTAGCTTATGAGATATTCTATAGTTCCATGAGGTTAGAATTAAGTTTAATTTCTTATAATATTTAGCTTTTATTAAATCAAGATATCATGAAAACTATTTTCTCTTGTGTAGTATGGGCTGATAGAAAGTTACCTAAAAGCAGTTATCCAAACAAAAAATATCATTTTGACCTAAGGTACCTGTCCACACACACAAAAGTAAACACAAACATAAAATTCAGACAAATATATATTTCTGTTTGTAATACACTAAAAATTATTCCAGAATCTCAAGAGAAGTCAGTAGTGTCTGTCATTACTAAAAATGGTGCAGGAAAGCAAAACCCGCTTACCGATTATAGCCATTAAAAGAGTTGCCAGACTGTGCCAGGGTTAATAAAAGAATACACAGGCAGTAATTTCAGGGCTTCGTAGAGGTGATTTTGATTGCTGTTTCCTTATTTGGATAGTGGGGAGAATAGAGAATGTTATAGTCTCTAAAAATGAAAAGACAGCTTTCAAATGACTTATGGCCCTTTATTAATTGCTTTGTCTAAGGAGCTACATATTTTCCCCTGCAAATCCTGTAATATTAAGAGTAGGATATTTTCATAAATTGAAGCATGAGTAGATACTGAATTTGGTGCAACTATTGTCTTTTGGTTGTAGCACAGGTATATATAAGAGAAGTGACATTTAAAACATAAATCTGGAGGAACAATATTTCAAGTTATATTTTACTTCCTTTATATCTTTGGAATGATAATCAGGGTCTTACCTCCAGATACAAAATTCATCAACTTTGTATGAGCATATCACATACAGTTAGACGTCAACAGTTTAAGTGGTCTATCATCTAGAGGTAGTTTTGTTTTTCCTTACTACTTCTTTAAAGGTCCCAGCAATCAGTTATAGACAGGTGGACTTCATCTTCAACCAAGATGGTGTGTGCCACAGAGAAACCCATCGGAAAGGGTTGTGCCAGTTCTCATGACTTAAAGATTGTTATGTAAATATAACAACAATTTTATGATCATAAAAATGGACTAACTGAGGATATTGAGATATCCAGCATACCAGCAGCCATACCTGTGAGACCTGTAGCCCTTAGAAGACTGAGTGGGCTAAAATGCACTATGTGGGAGTGAATGGACTGATGAAAGATAATTGCTGGTTTTGTTTGGAATATTGTTGATGTTTATTGTCTGGATTTATAAGGAAGTGGCTTCTTTTTTGTTTCTTGAGTTCTCAACAACTCCTAATAATTCAAGTGAGAGTGCTGTCCATTTTGGATGGAAGTAAAAATTCTTTGTCTTCCTCCATGAATCAGATAGGAAGCCATCATTACTTGACTGGTAGAAAATATATTGATAAATATCTATGGTAAATATAGATCAATTGTCTATTAATCTATACTTGGAGATGTATATCAAAATAAAATTTTCTTTTTTGTTTGAAATTAATATAGCCATATGAATGGAAGATATTTCTTTAATATTCTCTCAGGTATTACAAATATCCTAATCTCAAAACCCCAAAGGTTTAGTTGAAAAGTGTAGCTGATAAATCTGGGTAATTGCAGCTCCTATAAATGCCTTCTCTGTTGTCCAGTGTACTGATATGTGTAATAAACAGGTGACAAAGAAATAGTTTCTGAAACTGATTCAATCTGGCCAGTTAAGTTTCAAACTTCCTGTTGTGTAGCTAAAACAAATTCCTCTTGATTCATCTGAAGGGAACCATAATCACAGATCCTCAAATTTCTGACTAATGAATATTTAAGACAAGTACTGAGGAAATCAAAGATATATTTCAAGCATTGTTTAAAAATATTATTTGAAAATTTAATGGAGATAGAATATGTCTAATAGTCCTAACAATTTTTTTGAACAATCCTAATGAACTTCTTACAGGAGTTTAATAGCTCTTTACATTTGTAATAATTTGATGTATTAAAATTTGGAGATACTTCTTATTTTACAGGGAAGAAAGTAAACAAATAACTTTTCCTCATTGTTATTAAAATGCATTGTTTTTATTAGTATATGCCCAAATGTGTACTTTATTTTATAAATCAACAGAATTTTATTGTGACCTTTTTAGCATTCTTCTTCATTGTCTGTGGACATATTTATAAGGTATTTAATCTAAAATACTTTAATTCAAGTATCTTTTCTCTTGTATTTCAATAATTTTCTTGTTTTGCTGGTGATAATTTTCTGCACTGTTATAATTTTACGTCTTCATTTTGGATCTCAGCAATAACTTTTCTTTCCCTTAATTCATGCATTGAATATTAGCTTTTAAAAAATACTTGCAATATATAATGCGTGTATATTGTGGTATGTTTGGATTTCTTATATCACCGGGTCTAAGTGTTCCATCAGGAAAACATATCCACTCAGTATTTTGAAACTAAATGTATAATATAGAAATAAATATTGAGATGGAAAAGTTCAACATCCAAAAAAGATATCAGAGATTCTGTAGAAGGAGAATCAGGGAATTAAACATTTAGGAACTTAGGATGAAATACATAAACAGTTGGTTCTCATAAACATTAGAGAACTTTAGTCGTTCTCAAATGCTGAAAGGGTTCCCAAGATAACTCTTTATCTGTAGAAGCTAGTGGATGATAATCAAGTAAGCAAGTTTTTTTATATAAAAAAGTCTTAGATATAGATTATAAACATGGAAATTATTAATTATTAGAGTACATGCACTTGCTGGTTATCTATCTAGCAGGAATTTTTATTTTCCAAATAGCATGCTTTGCAAAAATTAGCAATTATTGCTACTTATTTCTAGGAAATATTTGATTTGAAAAGAATACATTTTATTATAAATTTGGGTGTTAGCAAAAGAAATATTTAAAACTTAATTGGTGTTCATAGATTTTATTGTGCCTTCTAAGAATTTGAAAGAAAAAGTCAAAGCACTATGGTTACTATTCTGTTTTTATTTGATTGACTGCTTAAAAGAGTTATGTTACAGAGTATATTGTACTAATATATGCTATTTAACATAGTTCTAAGCACTCAACAAATACTATGAGAGCCATTCTTAAAACTTCACATGCTTAAAAAAAGGGTTAAGAAACAATTTCAAAACAATTTTAGAGGTATTGCTCTTATATTGTAAATGACTAATGGTAAAGTTTTTAAATGATGGCAGATGAAATGTTTGAACTATTAAAAGCTTGCAGCTCTTATATGCCTCCCGCCAGTGAAATTTAATGACAATTTGTCTTTGAATTAGCTTGTTCAGTGAACAAATCTGAAATGCAACAATTATGCAAAAGCAATATCGTACATACAGTGACATTTTCATAAACAAGTACCTATTGTGACAAAATTTTTCTATTATTATTTTTGATGTCTCAGAGTCAATCAACCTAGAACACTCAATTTTGTAAGGTTAAGTTTTGCATGACTTCCTTTCTCATAATTGTACCACCTTGAATCTGCTATCGTCTTATGGGAACTGCTTATGCCTTAGAGCTTGTTCTTAGCTGTAACTAAAATCTTCAAACAAGTAAGACAGTGCATTTCTTACCTACTTGAATTACTGCAAACATGGAATTCCCTAGGGTCCAGATGGTAGTAGGAATGGTAAATAGAATTGTGAGTATGGAAAAAAAAAAAAAAAAGAACTCCTCATATACTGTTTGAATGAAGGAGTATAGTTTTTGGTGAACTAGAAACTCTAAAAGCAGTGAGATTTTAATAACATGGGCAACATCTTTGAGAAAGGCATTACTTGACCAAGGGATGAAGCCTCACAAGGTCCTCCATACTTATGCGGGAACTGTGTCAAAACCCCAGTTTAGATAAAGGAAAAACTGGTACCAAGGTCAGGAAATTCCTTAGTGGTTGATGAGCAGCCAACAAGGATGCTAAAGAAGGCAAGTAAGTCTCTTTAAAAAATCACCTGTGGAGGCTAGCCTGTTCACTTTTAAATTGGGTGAGGTGCTGAGAACCCATTCTAAGGGGGGTGGATGGGGAACATGGCTGGTGGTGGAGGCCACAGTCAGAAAAGGGACCAGAGGGAGGTGACACATGGAGCTTGCTCTCCACATTTCCCCAGCCCATGGTCAAGTGCAGAGGGTTAGCCTAGTGCAGGAGTTTGCATGTCATGTTGGCAACTATGGAGGTTGAGTGTTGGAGTGATTGCAATGAAAATACCTTTGGGTATTGAGCAACTACTCCCTAAGAAGTATTAACTTGTATGTGTCCGATCCTGGAGGATGTCCTGGGAATGGGTGCATTATGTGTCTTGAAGTGTAGACCACAGCATGAGAAGACCTGTGGGAGCTGACCTGGAGCTGGGGGACTCATGAGACAAAGCTCTCATGGGCTAGCTCTCTGCCCTTGCAGGGGGGATGTGTCGGGAGCTGACCTGCATTTCAGGTGACCCTTGTGGCCGAGCTCCCAGACCCCAGGCAGTGGACTTGCTGAGGTCATGCTCTGCATGATTGACTAAAAAAACATTTCTAAGGAGCCCTGCGGTCAGAAGGTTCCTGTAAAACTGAGAGAACAATTCCTATTAACCCTGGTAAACTTTCGGTGAAGGGTCTTAAGAAATCCTTTAGTGACACACCTAAGGAAATGAAACCTGATAAAGTAGATGACTTTGTAGACAAGAAACAATTGTAGTGATCATTAACCAGTCTAGCTATCATAGGTTTAAAATAGATGATTGTCTTGTAATGCTTTTAAGAACAATGTTTTAATTAAAAATGTTTAATGTTCACCTAAGACAAAATCTGTTAAAATACCGACTTCATGTACTCATAGAATGTTGATGTAATCATTTTAAACACTATATATACCCACTAAAACCCCGAATAAAACACAGCAGATTCATTGCCTCTTGAGTGGTGTGTCTGTTTGCCATTGCCAACCCTGTGCCTCTCCTGTTACAGCTGAGCCCGGATTCCCCGCGATCTGTGCTCTTGATTGACCGGTCCGTGGCAAAGATCAGTCTGATGGCTTCTGGTGTCTTGCAGTAGATAGCCATGAGTTTAATAAAGCGGTTCCCCCTGACATGCAGCAGCACCTTTCATTGTTGACTTGATGGATAGTCTGCTGCTATCAATAAAATTTTGGTCCTTTAGCACCTAGGTCGGTGAGCCTTCACATCTTACCAGGTTGGGCTTAGTTATATCACATTGTATTAAGTCCATTCTGTTCATTTTTGTGGGTCATGGGTTTAGTGCTCCACACTTAACCAAGGAAACTTGCAGAAGAATAACTGATTACACAGAAAAAGGGGATAAATAGTAGGACTAATGAGTCAATGAGGCTTTCTATGCCACTAGCCTCTGTGGCCTGTACTATATATATAGTACAGGGTAAGTGAGTGAGTCAAGTTTTTCCTCCATTAACCTGTGTATGTAGCATCTATGGTGGTGTACCTACCCCATGATTGAGCGGCCTAGTTGGTGTGGGTATGTGCAGGTGTGCACAGCTGGGCCTGGGAGAAAGGGGGTAAAAAGGGTGCAGAGAGCAGGTAAAATGAACACCAGAGAGAGCATGAATATGAGAGAGTATGGGAGTACATCAGAGAAAGAGCCCAGAGAAAGATTGTGAATATTTCTGGGGGGTTGGGGAATCACCTGCCTTCAGCTCCCCTTTCCGTTTGCCTTGCCTGGTATGTCTGTGTTGTGTTGTCTGTGTAAGTGCTAAAATTCAATAAAAATCTTTGCAGACTGCTGAGCCTCATGCTTGTGCATTATATTTGGCATAATGACCAGACTGCTCACCATAACTGGCAATGAAGATGGGATGGTTACCCAATATCTGGGCATACCTATCAAGCTAATGAGTAAGGCTTTCAACCACCTTGGTTGAAATAAGTGGTTAGAGTGGCCTGAGGAACCTCTGGTTATGTCTAATTCTTCAGAGGGAGATATGGTGACTCATATGTACTTAATAGTCTTTTATATGGAAGATATGTGTGTCTTTAGATTCTTTTAAATCTTCACTTATTTCCATAGGTAGCATCATGAGCATACATGTAAATGAAGTTTAATGATGTTTAAGGAAAAGATTTTTTGATAAAACAACTATAAAGGAAAAAAACAACACAATGAATAAAAGAAAAATTATCTTAACTAAAGCTGTCCTGTAGGTACAATGACAGAAAACACAGAATGAATGGACAGTGAACATGTTTCTCCTACTTTGACAGAATCCCAGCCTTTGTACTAAGTCCCTGTATATCAGAGATGTGGGGGTGATGGCTACTAATGTGCTTCCTTAGAAAATCTTAGACAATACCTCTGAGGCCCCCTCTAAAAACCCCCAGAGCCACTTCTTTGAGAAGAAAATTTGTACAGGATTTGGTGACATCATTCATTATGCATTTAGATACAAAATAACATAATATTATGTGTTTTTAATTGATTTAATGTGTTCCTATTTGTGCCCACACATAAACACAATTTGAATACATTGTCCCCCTTAAATACACTGTTTTGTAAATGAAATTGGAGGCAAGAAAATTCAAAACTTATACAAATACTTCATTTGGAAGAAAGAGGATGAAACAGATGTTATATCAGAAATTTTGGACTTTAAATTCAATAAAAACATAGATTTAGTAACTGTGATAAAAATGAAGTTAAAATAATTTACTAATGTAACTAAAGTCAACTGAAGTGGTAAAACAATACTGGCAAGACTTATTAGTCAAAGTTAAATTTGGTTCATTTTTTCTGGAACACAATCTTTCTATTAGCAAAAGGGAGAACTGCTTATATTTTTGCAAAGAAAATTTTAATGTATGCATCAGAAACATCTCAGAAGGGATTGTGCTAAAATGTAATCCATTCATAGATATAAAGATAGCCATTGCTTGTAATCTCCAAAGATCAAATAACAGTACAGAAGTGTCTGCATCCTGCAGTAAACAGTGGTATTCCATAATAAGTAGAAGTTTATAAGTAACAATCATAATACTTAGTCATATTCTGCAATGTATGTGCATCATATCAATCTTGAATGTCATTTCCTGGCCAGTAAGTTTTCAAAGTACCTTGAATTAATATACATAATAATAACAGGAGTTGATAAAATTCAGGTTATATTTGAATACAGATTATTTTATTTTATTTCAGCTTTATACTGATTATGTATTCCAGCTCTTATACCGGTTACCACAGAAGGTAACTTGATGGAATGGTTACCTTGTGATGTCCCTTGGTGAGAATTACTCAGGAATATAGTACATGCAACCTGCTAAAATTAACTTAAATACATCCTGTAATTTAAGATGTGATATATATTGGAAAGATGATATTTTAACAGTTTTAATTGTATCTCATTTCTAAAAACTTCCTGCAAAGGAATAATAAAGTGCTAGAACAGTGATGAAAGATTTCTTTTGATAAGTCAACAAGACAAGATCTAAGCACTAGCAATAGATGCTGCTCGCCTCCTTCTCCATTGCCCTGGAGTAGAAGAGGTACATTGATCTGCTAATCTTCATACAAAAGGAGGGTAGTAAATGTTGCTGCAGATTGTGGGTTTGAAAGATGTGCCATAAGCTATCATAGTGTAGGACACCAAGAATAGGATGGATAACACAATAACTTGATATAAAAGAGGAAGACAGGTAATGGTCAGATAGCATGTCTCTCTGACATGAATCATTAAGCTGAAAATCCTAACACTTGTCAACATAGGTATGGAAAAAATTGACATGTTCATTTGTACCACATTAACACCTGTTGGCACAGTCTGTAGGAAAATAATATATCACTGAAAGAAAGCTAAGTGATTCCGTGTGACATTTTAGAAAATATTTCTCAGCTTTAGTCACTGTCTTTTGAAGTTATATTTATATTGTTGTGTTGAAGAATGAATCAAATTATATCCAGAAGTGTGTATCTTTCTTAAGAATTATACTTACAATTTAGATAAAAGAAGTAATTTGGGATTTGAATTGTCCAATAATATGATTAACATCAGAGACTCAAGGTTATTTCCTCCAAATCATCGGACATCGGAGGGGTCTGTTCTAATAGCAACATTCTCATTCCCAAAAACTTTCTGGTGGTAAGTATTATCGAATAATCTGTCCTTTCTGCTCTCACATAATTCCTTCTTAGAGCTGAGTTCCAGAACTGAGGTCTTATGTTTTAGGGTTTAATCTATAACAAAAATAATATAAACTGTTTCTATCTTCAGTAGTCTAAAATCGCCTCCAAATGACAAAGTTTTAGATTAAAAGCCATTTTAATACCAAAACATCAGAAGCCGTTTACAGTAATAACAGATCATCTGACTCCAACAGTTGTTTTTTGTAAGCACAGCCTTAACAAGAAGGCAGATAAAGAACACAAATGCATCTTCACACTTACATTTTGGAGAAAATAGACCTAGTTCTTAGACTAAAATAGACATGTAATTTGATAAATTGGTAAATTATGTTCTAATATCTTACTTTACTCAACATTTTTTTTGCTACCATCGCAAAACTATTTAATTTAAATTTGCAATTTCTTTGCTTACAAAATTTTCTAGACATTGATCTGCAATTTACAGAATTACATTTATTAGAACAACTGGGTAAAGGAAGACCATTTGGCATGTTCTGTTGTGGAAGTCATCAAAGCCACATCTGCAGTTTCTACAGGGAGTCTCAGGTTGAGGATCTCATACTTCTATAAAATTCATTGAAATTATTTTCACTATTTTAAAAGCTGAACAATTAAATTAAGCACTATTTTCCACAAACAATACATAAATTTGAAATTAAGTTCAAAATTTTAATTTCTGAAGAATTATATCAGAATGTAGGCTAATAACTATCTTTCCAGAGTTGGAGAGCTGCTTTGCTCTATGATATGTAGGGGATTTCCCTGCATGCATTGTACCCTTTGCAGAGTGCCTGCCTGATCTCAAATTGAATAAATGGAATCTCAGGATAACTTTTGCTTTGGAATCTAAGATTTCTCTTTGCCTTCCATTTTTTCTATTTCTTATAATGAAGTTACTGAACTTTTCGTGATTTCTAACCTACAACTTAATAATAAAAAAATTAACATTGATCAAACTAAAATCAACAATAGTATTAGCTATTTATTTTCAGTTCATTAGGGCAAATATTTATTGTTACTTATGTATATTACCTGATTTGAATGTTCCAATAACTCAGCGAAATGCAAACTTGCTATTGTGATTATTTTATAGTTTGTAGTCTGAAGTTAAGAATTGCACAAAGAAGTGTATAAAGTGTGTAGTGTGTAGAGTGACATACTATGACTATATATCATATATTTTATAAGAAATGGCTACATTGCTCAAAGGGGAATGAAAAATAATCATCATAAAAAAAATTGCCCAGGGTCACACAGCTAACAATTTATGAAACTTCTATCAGCAAAAATACCTCTATTAATAATTTTTTCTTGTAGATTTAATTATCTTGAAGTGATGCTCAACTGACATATTCAAGATGGTGTTTCTTAAAATTCATGTTTTTAAAATACATTATAGCATGGTTTTGATGCTTTATTTTGTCTTAATGTATAAATAATATGATATTACAGTCATTTTGTTGCCAACCAGGGCTCAGATAATTGAAAGCAATGGTTAAGATAGCTAATTCTAGAACTTGAAAGTACTCAGGTAATAACAGGTTAAGATGGTTCATTACTAACTCCATTAAGGTGAATAGAATTCTTAATTGATTTACTGGAGAATAGAGTTTTTTAGCTAGACTATATATTTTTAGTTTGTGTAGGTAAGGAGAATCCAATCACCTCTAAGTTGAACTATCTATCTGATTATAAAAGATTCACAACATGTGGAATCCTTCTTTTGTAATCAGAATGTCACATCAACATTATCATCATAACTAAAATCTATGACTATCAATATGCAAGTATTACTTTACTTAATTCTGCTTACTAATTAATAGTTGAACTGGCAATAGAAGATACCACTGTCAAAACAACAGTGAAAAAAATTGTGTTAAAAAAGATAGGGAAAAAAAGTCCTCTCAGATTAGCTGAGAACATATAAAACAAATTAGACACGGACTTCTTTTATGTTTTAGAATACTTTCTGTGGTGCAAAAACACCAGGCAATTTTTTTTTATATTGCTCATAATATGAGCATCTTTGTTTTGTTTTATTTCTACATTTTTTCTCATAGTTAAAAAATATTGCCAAATTAGAATGGAATTTTGCACCAGAGTGGAAGATTACAGCAAGAAGATCATTATATTCAAAAAAGTTTAATTTCCAACTTTTTTTCCTGTCCTTTATTTTTAGTATGATTATTTCTATTACAAAATTAACTATTTACTACTTTACCCTTTAACTGCTATTCTGGTTCTCTTTCTATCATTTCTTTTCACTCTTTCCCCAAATTTGTGCCTGAGAAAGAATTTTTATTTTCTACATGTTCTTGTTCAGGAAGACTGACAATCTGATCACTTTAAGATTATAAGAAATTCTTGTATTTGTTTCTCTCCTAGAATTCCAGAATAGCTTTTTAGGAGTCCATATTCCTAGTTTTTTTTTTTTTTTTTCTTTCTTTCTGTTTTCCTCATATATCTCCTCGACTATATTTTCTTTACATTTTTTATTATTTACTTATTGATGTTTTCATAATTTTTCTCTTACTTTTAGTCTCTCATGTGCATAGATAGCTCTTAAATGTTAAAAATTCAAATTCATACAAATTATTGAAATAATTAGGGTTCTTTCCAATTAATTTAGAGTTATTTTAAGGAAGGAAAAGAAAATGATAAAAAATATTAAAATCTACCCAATTCTTTCTTATTGGATAAGTTCTTTCATGTTTGAAGAGCATGTATTACTGAAAGATGTATTGTTGAAAGAATAGCATTATGTTCATTTTAATGACTGAATAAAATAAAATTAGGCTATAGAATGAAGAATATATCTTCAATGAGAACAGAGCCAGTGATTCTTACAATTGATAGTAATGGTTTCCAGAGGTAGGGAATCTTTTTTTAAAATCAGGTATGGCTTGCCTTTGCCATGAGTGCTCTGCCATTATAAGTGACTCAGTTATTTTACTTTTTTTATTTAAAATTTTTGTTAGTAATAGTCATAACTTTGTACTTTGAAAATTTAACTTCACACCTCCATACGTTTAAGTGCTTCACTCACCACCCATCAAAACTACAGTGCTGTTGTTCACTCCCTATTCCTTACCTCTTACTCACCCCTTTCTTCCACTAACTCCTCCTCCCTCTTTTCTTCCCCACAATTTCCTTTTGAACTAGTATGATTTTCAAAGGATCTAAGAATTGCATTTAGTCTGTTTTGCCAGTTTGTTTTCTTTGGTTATTTAAACTTCACTAGTAAGTGAAACCATCCAATAACTGTCATATTTTTTTACTTACTTCACTTAGCATAATTACCTCATTATCATGCATTCTTTCCTGAACAGACAATAGTTGTTTTCTATTTCTACTTCTGAAACTTGTGCTACTATTGCTCTCTGAAGTTTGAATCTTCACAAATCAGTGTGTTTAATCATATAATCATTCAAAATATTTACTCTCATAACATCCCATGTCCCTTCTATGTGCCTTTCAGTGGGAAAATTGCACATAACTGCTTTTTTGGCTATAGTTTTGTCAACATGTTCTTTTCCCTCTTCCTAGAGGCTGGAAATATTAATATGTATATGGAAAATAGGTCAATATATCTTTCTATCTGAATAGGGCATGGAGCAAAATGGTAATGAGCAATAGCGGACATGCACTTGATCAAAGAAGTTATTTGTTATATGATGCAGAGATGTTGGGGTAATTAATAATCATGGAAGTATATAGCCTTTCTTAATGGAGAGATTATGAGATTAGTTACCTACTAGATAGTTATCTGCCATTTGTGGGTTGGCGGTCAGCCTCCAGATAGACTACCTTTTAGTAATATGACTTATCCTATTTAGCTATCTGTGACAAGCAGAGGAGGTTTTGGTAACAACATGCATGATGATGTGGTAAAACAAATATTTCAAAATGAGCTCTGGTCATGACATACATTCTTTTAAGAGAATAATTTAAATTGGAAGTCAAATTGCTTGCTCAATATAGATCCAGAAATACAAGTAATTTTTCTAATATATAGATGCACTATATATATATATTATCTATATGAAAAGGATATTCAAATGTTTAAATATAGATATAAAGCTATATAAAAGATATTTTAAAAATGTAGACAATAAATCTCTCCATAACTATATCAAACTGCTAAATGTCATTGCAACATAATTTCAAGATTCATGCAACAAATTTTAATCAACCAAAATTACATTTATAATGAAATCCTATTCTTTTTCATGAAGGAAAATGTCATTAGAAGTAGTTTCAAAGTGACCTTTATTCAAAGCTGGTACTATTATTCTCTGGTAAAATAGTGAAAAATATACTGCCAGATTGAATTGTAGAAAAGAAATATCATTTATGTCTCTTTGAAAATATCTAGTTACATATATTCTTACAAATTTTCATTCACTTATTCATTCATGCCTTCATTTGATTGGTGAATATATATTGTTTATTGCATTATGAGACATTAGGAAAAGTATGTTAACTAAGTAAAAGATATCTGTAAAAAACAAACATAACCATGTATTATCAATGACAATCATCCCATTAATTTTTATGTGCATGCCAATCTGTCATATATCAATCTGTCATTTTTATTTTAATTTAGCTTTTCAGTCAATAGACCAAACTTTAAGGATAAAACACATTAGACCTTAATTATTAAACAACCAAAAATGTTAAGAATATGTGTAGTAGAGCTATTGATTATTGCTACAACATTGATCATATAGCATTTATAAATATGCTAGTCAATACATTGTACACCTAAAATTATACACCATCAAATTCATTCCCAAAAATAAATTAAAAAACAGAAAGTGATATAAATTTTTTTTTCAGTAGAAAGAATAATGTAGCTGTTAATTACTGGATAAAACAGTAATGGAGAATATTTTTTAAAAAATGAAAGATTAAATAGAAAGGAAAAAATAGTAAGTGCAATTATGAGGAGCAAATTAATAAAGTAAGGCAATGCAAGTCTGGGGAGGTTAGAGATACTTATTACAAAAAGTAAACTCAAAGTTACAGATTTAGACATGGAACATTTTAAGAAATGTGGCCTTACAGGTGGCCTTACATCAACAGAATCAAAATACATTTTTTATAATTGTAATAGAATTAATTAATCTTATCTCAAGTTTATTCCTACATAAATTGATTTTCTCTTGATAATAAAACCAGATCGCTAAATACTTGGAATTAAGAGAGGAAAGTTTAGCATTTTGGTATAATAAGCCATAACACAAGCATTACAAATATGATAAGATAAAATTGAAAATGAATCACATTTTACATTATTACTTGTCTAAATTTGGCAAGCATATAGGCACTCTATTGTATTGTTTTCTTGTCTGAACACCTAAGTCTTGTTTTAAAGCAGCACCTCAGCATCCTTTTAGCCAACCTAATACAATTAGGTTGGTTATTGATGGATATTTGAGTAGAAAAAAAGTAACTTCTAAACCAACATTGTTATCTGACAAAACTTGTAGTCAACTTATATATAAGTGATAATGTTCAAAGTTCTTTGTTCCAAAGGAAAAATGACACCTATGCCCATTCATATTTTATACCCTTCCTTCTTTTTCTGTCACTTGATAACTGAAACCTGAAATGAAATATAAATATCCTGGTCTGAACTTAATAACTAAGAGAGTAAAAAACTGTGCTAGTTGCCTACAACTTGAGATTATTACTTTATTTTAACCAGTTCTGCACCTTGAAAAGTTCACATTGTATATTTAATATTTTCAGCTATTTTAGATGGTCTAAAATATAGCTAATTACATCAATTGGCTATATTAAAGAGATCAGTAGCATCTGCAAATTGAATGGACAATGTTGAAAAGGTTTCAAGGTTGAAAATTAGATATATAGTCTTCTTTCTTTTTGTTATGTTATTAATACCAAAACTGTCAAAGTTGATGTTAGTAACACAAAAAAAAGTCCATTCTTTAAATTAAATTAAGTAGAATAAATAATGATTGAGTCTAACACTCATAGTTTAGATGCTTTAGTTTTAAGTGGTCATTCTGCATATTTGTGTCTGTAAATATGTGGGAAGAGAGAAGTTTGATATAAAATAGCAAGTGCTAACTGCTGCATAACTAGGATAACTGGTAATTACTATGCATTCCCCCAAATTGGCATTGAAGGGGTCTTTTTTTTTTTTTGGTATTATAAATAGTGTTGCTTCTTTGTTTTATATATATGCAGGGTTTTTCATTAGAATGAATTACAATTATTATAAAATAACAATAGATTACTCCATTAATAGAATTCCATTCTATTAATAGATTAATTCATCACAATAGATTTTATAGGATAGTACATATGAATGTGACTATTTAGACAGATCACAACTAATTTTTGCGCTAAAGGAGGAATTTAGCTTCCTCTGGCATAAGTTCTCTAGAAGAAGACAAAAAATATCCAGTTTGATGTTTGTAATAAAAAACATGGACTTATATTTAAAAGTGGAATGGTAGTGGAAGAAACTCAGGATATATAATGATGTAATATATATTTTTCAAAAAGAAATAAAAATACAATATGTTTTTTTCTAAATTTTACAATACTTTGAGATAATTATTGACATAATTCACAGGGTATTTATAGCTCTTAAAGTGACGTGCATACTACTGGGCCTAGTAGCCTGTGTGACAGGCGTATACCTTAAAAATATCTCATGTGGCTTGTTCGCTAATATGTATTCCTGTGAGAAAATAACATGTAAGGCTAAGAGCTAATTGTTAGTAACTGACACTTTCACTTGATTGTGAAACAGTTGGGTACATTTGATAAGTCACTAAATATTACCACGTATTTCCACAGTTTGAAAAGAAAAGCAAAATTTTCATTTTGTAGATGACTACTTGCAACATAGATGGGTACATCAGCTTACATCTGTGTAATGTTTTTAATATTACATTACTTGCACTATCTAACTGAAATCCTTATGTGTGTTTTGAAGATGCTTCACCTCTGATTGATGTGTAAAACTGATTTTTGTTTAAGTGTATTTAATTTTTGAGAAGCATTTCATCAATGTAAAGATTTGCCATTTGAACCCCTTGTAGAAAAGGGGAAAATAAAATCACAATGGAATTTTAGTGAGGAGGAATAAACCATGTCAAGTTTATTTTTCATCTGACTCTATTATCCAATATTGAAACCTCTCTGAATCAAAGGAAGGAAATTCACACAATTATGGAGTTATCATTCTTGAAATATCTGTCTACTACAATAAAGGATTCTTGTTCAAGGGCATTTTACATATTATTAATTATGAGGAATGTAAAATTAATTATATTAAGCTTGCAACGGTAGTATATACATTGACTTTTCAGAAGTTCAAAAGTGAAGTTTAAAATGGAATAGCAAAAAGAAGTTTATTATCAGTTTTACTAGTAACTTGTCAAAAACTTTCAGAAAATTATATTTACTCATTTTTCAAATACTATACTCTTTTTTCTCTCTTTATTTTATGTTCTGTTAAGTTAAAACCATTGTAAAATGACCTTTTTAGTATTCTGTAAGTTGATTTGCTTGCCATGCTCGACATTCCCTGTTTACCAGCCCAGAAACCTGTGATTGGAACAGACAACCAATCAAAATGGAGAATATTGAAAAGGTCAAAGCAGTTGTATTTACTGTACAACTTTTCCAGGACAAGAAGGAATATTTACATTTTGCAAAATGCTTTAAATGATGAAGTGTCAAATGTAATAAAACTGGGCAAGTTTCTGTTAAGTCATAATAAAAAGGTAGCAGGCAAAGAAACTCAAGATAGCATTATAACTACTAGTAATTAATCATTTTGCTTATTATTTTGAATGTTACTATGAATATGTTGAAAGTAATTTGAAACTTGTAAAGGAAAAGACAAGAATAGTAGTTTTTAGTTCTTGATTTTTCTAACTGATAATTAATGGGGTAATACATGTTTTCAAATTAACTAGAGTTAAAATATGTGCTCTCCACTTCAAGTGAATACATAAAAAAGATAGATCTGAGCAGTTCATTTAAAGTGGAAAATCATTATGCAATTAATATATACATACAGTATAATAATATGTTTATATTATATACAGTATATTATATTATAAATTATAAATATAATTATATTTATATAATTATGTAAATCATAATTATAATTTTAACATATTATATTAAAATTATAAATGTATATAAAAGGTTAGAAATCCTTTGACTAGCTACCTGGCTAGTCAAAGATTTATGGCAAGGATTTCTAACCTTTTATATGTATTTTTTCTTTTATGAAAATATGCTTTCTATGAGCATCGTTCAAAGCATATTTATTTTACATGAGTGCAATTTAACTGCTTTTAAACCATAGGCTCTTCCAATCAAGGCTATCATACAGAATCTGCATACATTCTTTTACTCTGTAAGTATTTTTTCAGTACTTAATATGTTCCCATCACTATTGCACTGTTTGGCAAAGATGCAGAAGTAATTAAGATGATATTGATCTTGTTCAGACATAAAACAAAAGAAGTTTAAAAAGTGCATAAACTGCTAAAAAGACATGAACAAGATAAATATTCATCAAAATATCAACTTGCTTTTTGAGGATGATGGGTTTTTATCTAGAAGTTGAACAAGTAAAACATTAATGATAGTACAATAAGACATGTGAGAATTTCCTAATTCAAATGAAAGGGAGAATGAACTGAAGGATTTGGAAAGCATGGAAATCGTCATCAGAAGGTACAATGGATTTGAAAGTAAGCTTTTCAATATTAGCCTCTGCATTTTATAAAACAACTAGAGATGTCCTTAAAAAGAGAATCTTATAATCAAGCATTATCAAAGAAAAAACTATGATATATCCTCATCTGAAAACATATGGGCCAAAAACTAATACTAACCAAAATAAGACAGAAGGAAACAGTTATTTTCATTTAAATGTGGAATATAAGAAACATAAAGAAGGAACAGATAAAACCAAATTAATAATAAACCCTAGGAAAATGCAGGTTTGGAGTTACAAGAAGAGCAGGAGGAAACGACAGTGCAGAGAGGCATGGAATGGATGAAGGTAAGGACTGTGGGTGCCTTGATGGAAGACAGCATAAAAGGAAAAAAACTGAAGCTCTGAACATCACGCAGAGTGTTACAAGCTATTATTACTATAAAAATGATTAATATAGGCTATACCCTTGGAATTCATACCCAATTGGTAAAATTAGACATAAAAAATGTAAGAATAGTTGCTTTTAGCAAGCTGAATAGCAACAGGTATAGAGAGGAATATTATCCAAACAATAAACAATTTTTAGAAAATGATATCTTCAAAATCTCAAAAAATTGAATTTTCTTATTCAATATATAGACATCAAGAGAAGGCAGATATTACAAATAAGAAATCAAAGTTGCTTTGGGCATCAGATTTTCTTACATAATAGAATAATGGAAAGTGAAAGTATGGAATTACTAATGTATAAGTGAAAAATTAAGAAAATGTTCTAAAATGTAAATAAAAGCAACACATTTTGAATGTAGCAAAAATAGTGACAGTCATAAAAAACAAACAACATAGTCAAAAGCAAAGTTGGAATTTCAAAATAAACCAATAATCGAAAAGACTAAGATGAACTGATTTGATATTTCTAAAACATCTACAATGCCATAAACCGATGTCATCTTAATAAAAAATAAAATAAGGTAATGATAAACTGGATCTTACAAGTTGATGTTGATTGTAAATTTACTTTTATCCTAAAGCATTTCAATTTTCTTGACATTTAGTTCTATTATTAATGTCCCTGTTAGTCTGTAGTCTTATGCTGAAATCCTTCAGAAAATGAGGAAATTTTAAATGGTTCTCTAATTTTTACAAACAAAAATATATAACTGATGACAAAATGCACAGGTAAAATAATCGAGTGTGTTAATAGCAATACCTACCAAATTCTTGGATAGTCATTTCTTACTTCTTACAGTGAAGTTTTTTTCCAAAGATTCACCTTGAGAACTTATGGATTTAATAGTAGGAAAGCACAGTACTTTGATTTTGTGAAAATTCGTGGGAAAGGTTAAATTTTATTTGACTTTAGGAAAAAAGTTGCCCACCACTCTTCCTCTAGACTCAGGAGGAAATTTAAGAAAATCCTTCAATCAATGCTACCTTTCCCTTAGGTGGCAGAGATGATATTTGATGTGTGGAATTGTTCAGTAGAGTAAAACAAAAACAAACACTTTGAATTTCTAGTGCTTGAGGTTTCATTCTTCATTTGCCATTACTTTATGGTGATATAAATATAGAAATGCAAAAACACTGAAAATTTAAATAAATGTAGATATTTGCCATGTTCATGGAGAAGATTAATAGACAAAATCTCAAATTCTGTCCAGATTGATCATACTTTTAAAGCAGTATAAATGTACAGAAAAGGAGAAAGGTTGAAGAATAGGAAAAAGTCCTCTGAAGAACAATGAGGAGTGGGAATTTTATCTTTAAGCAATCAAGGTTTATAACAAATTGGATATGGATGCATATAATGTGGGTATAGATAATGAATAGCAAAATGAGATGAATGAATTTATAATAAATACAAGTAAAACTTTTACATAGCTAGTTATCTACATAATTATATATAAATAATTATCTTCATAATTATAAAAATGAATAGGGCCATTTGCATTCCATTTCGCATCACATATAAAGCAAACGCAGACAACTTATGGAATTAAATGCTAAAAAATAAGTTCAAAATTTAAGAAAAAAAATCAATTAAATGTTTCTGATTGAAATTATTTGAACAATGTAGATACACAGATAATTATAAAATTCAATAAATTCTTTACATAAAATATAGTCATATAAACCTAAGATAAAATATTTTTTTTTATCTAAGCAAAGTATTACAACTGGAGTTAAAAAATTAATGGATGAATTTATAAAGGGAAGATAGTCAGCAAAAAAATTGAAGATAATTTATAAGCTAGGTAAATATACTGGCATAAGTATAGGAAGGTAAGGAAAGAGAAACTTTAACAATACTTAAAGAGATGTGCCTGAAATTAAATTGCATAAGGTATTTAGATAGGATATGATATATAGACAGGATAAGGATGCAAAGAAAATTATTTTAAAATATTTCATGGTAAAACTATTTGAAACCAAAACAAACACAAAACTAAGAGCAAATAACAGTATTACTTGCAAAGCATGCAAACTATAAGAAGGCAGATTTAACAGAAATGGAGAAAAAAGGTCAGAAGACAAACGATGTCATCAAATACTGAAAGCAAGCAAGCCAACCATGATTTCTGTATTTCTTATAAATAACTTTCAAGCACAAAGAAATGTAGAGGCATTACTGGGGGAGTGGGGTGTGGAGGAGAGATTTTACACAGACTCAGACTGACTGCATAAATCAACAACAGTTCAACAACAGCAAGAACAATAATATTATCCTGTGAGATTTAGGAGTATGTAGACTCAAATACATAGTAAAAATGCCAAATAATTTAAGAGTGAGCTAACTGGTGTTAGAATGATTTATAATGCTTTTATTTTCTGGAAAGAACTTAACACTCTTAAATTTCAATAATTAACAAAAGATTTATGTTTTCATATCTAATTGTTGGTTGAATAAATGAGTGATTTCTCTGTGTTAGATATTTTCCCAAAAGCTAAAACAACAAACATATCATTGCACATAGTTTCTAAAATTCGAAAGCAGAACATCTGGTGGTTCTGCATCTGGATATCTCATGAGATTGATATGATGATGGTGAGATGATGTCAGGACTAAGATTTTCCAAGGCAGGTCACTCATAGGGATGCTCTACAAGCTTGAGGACCTGGCACAGATCCCCATTACTTTTCTCAAGAAAGCAATGATGCCTTTTAATGCTGAGTCTAGACATCACACAATCACTCCTATTATTGCCTTAAAATGAATCAATTGGGATCACCCATTTTTAAGAGAAGAAAGATTAAGTTCCTTTAGTTTATTTGTTACTAATGTTAGCATTTAATGTGTTTGTTGTTAAATTTTAAAGACTTATTATATTACTATATTTTAGCAAAAAATAGTATTTTGCAACACCTGTTCATTTATTATACTTTGCATATCTTTTCATACCATTTACCTTTAACATATTCATGTTAGTGGTTGAACATTGCCCATTGTATGCATATGACTTTCCTCCAAAGTTTCTTTAATGAGACAAAGATTTTGAACAGTATTGAAAAGGGGCATATTATTGCTTACTCAAATCAAGGTTTTTATAATAGCATTTTCTATTGCCTTTCTCTATACTTGTGTAGTATTCAGTCACATCATTGTGACAATTATCAAGTAGACAGAAAGGTTTAGCATGGATGTTGCAAATTTTAAACCTGTTATGTTTGTTTAGTTTAGTTTTCTTTTTTTAAATTCATGTGAAATTTGTTTGTATCACTGTATATGATTCAGAGGTATAGAATCACACTCTGCAGATGTTTGTTGCCACACCTAACCCACCACCCATAGTGTTCCAGCATAGTACATAGGACCTCTCACTGCTTTGCTATTCCCTTTGGTAACCTCAGTTCTACACTCAGACTTCTAGGGTTAGTATTGTTCTGTTCCATCTAACCTTGTTTTGATTTCTCGTAGTTTCTCTGTCTATAATTTGAAAGAGAAGAATAGCAAAGAAAGTGTTGGCATATTTCAATACCACCACCTTTTCTGCCAGAAAATCCAAGAGGAAAGTTATCTATAGTTATAGCTGAAAAACTTTTAAGTCTGAGAATGTCATTCAGCAAGCAATGGGGTTTTCTCGATGAATCACCGAGATGGGTCAAGTCTCATAATGATAAGGTCAAAAAACAAGTAAATAATTTGTCAAAATATAGCACGTATTACCCTTCTGCTGAACAGATGGAAACTCTATCAAGTTAAATGAGTATCATATCGTAACACCTGCTCAATCTAATAAGTTTTCTGAATTTTTTTTCCACAAAACTGATTGGTTTCATTATGTATTAAAGTAAGCTCCATGTAAATGTATATGTATACTAATAACTATAAGTCATTCACATATAATATTTATATAAAACATAATGTCTTTAAATGATACATTTTGTGGAAAAAATTTTACAGAAATTGCTATTGCAGTATGCATACTTCCATTTTTTTAGTGTGTACTTTACTTTGTGTGTATTTTTTTCATGAATGTTTTACAATAGGCAAGAGAAGGAAAATACAGCTTTTTATGAGAATATTGTATTTTAATTGCTCAAGTTAAAGGATTTTCTGTTTTGTGCACAGATTAGAATTGATTTATGAGTATGGATGAAAGGGTGTTTATCTTTTATTCTCCAAGTGCTCCTGTTCTAGCAAAATGTCAATTTAAATAGATTGGTTCTCTATTGCAGCACACTTGCGTACAATCCAGGAAATAGGATGTTTAGTCTAAATCTTGAAGAAGTTACCATTTTGGTAATTGCAAATTTATATTTGTCCAAAGTTTACAAGGGTAATTTTTTATATTTGTCATGTATTTTTTATTATACTTAGATTAAATAGCAACCCATATTTCCTTGATTTTGATCCTAGTAATCAGCTAATATAGTTATCCTTTTGAGTAAATTTTATCAAATATTGATTCTCTTTAAAAGTTACAAAAGATCAAATATAGTTAATGTTAATAAGGTAAATATATATAATTAGGAATTATGCACTGGTATTTGTGTGATCAGAAGTTATACATAAATATTTTTATCAAACAACAGCAAAGTTAAAAAAAATTAAATTTCTTTTTGTTTTCATGAGTACTCAAGGTCTTAGCTTGATGTCAGAGAAGAATATATTGATATCGTTGTTATAATTTCAACTGTTAAGGTGAGTATAGTTTAAAACATTTATGTTATGTTTACATGAAAAAAGTTGAAATATAAGTAAAAATATAATGAAGATTTCTAAAGGCTTCATTTCATAAAATAATGTGCATTGCATAAAATCAACCAATAATCTCATTTTTAACTCATGGTAATCAATGGTTGTTGCATCTCAGAAATAAGAATGAAGACAGCTATTATTAGTTCTCACTATGTTGCTCGGGGTAGTCTTGAACCTGATAACTCAAGCAATCCCAAGCCTCTTGCCTCCCAGTGCTTGGACAACACCTTGGACAACAGGCACATGCCACCATGATCGACTTTGAAGACATCTATTTTTATGCCATTGTTTTTTGATTCTCATATATTTTAATTTTATTTTTTCCCCAACATCATCTCCTATATTCTCTTTATCTTTTCCCTTATTTCTTCTTTTAGAGTCCTCAGAATGCCCACTGGTTTTTGAAAGCATTTTGTACTATCAAATTATGTGAGATAGTAAAAGTAGGTGTCTTTAGACTTCTAAGATTTATAATTTATGTAAATATTTACTTGGTAAATATTTACGTGGTAAATATTTACACTATAGTAACTAAAGATAGAAGTTAATACTAAGCTTGGTATTACATTATATTTACATTTCCTTTCTTATGACTTTTTGCTTCCTTGAAATTAATGATTAAATACCCCTTTGTTGTGTTAATTATCCATATGCCTATGATTAACTATCTCAAAATTTTTGTAGATGTGTAATCTCTGAAACACCTGTACCTTAAGGATCCTTTCCTAAAAGTCCAAACAAGCTAGCAACCAAACTAAAGAACACAACTCACAACTTGGGGGACAGGGGAGATGGGAGGGATTGGTCAGGAAGGGAAGGTGGTAGGTGATCCCTGGGGAATGCAATGCTGCAAAACATACATATAAATGAATTAATTATTTTTTAAAAAGGATTCTTTCCTAGAGTCTTCACTTGATATTCCAGAGATAACTAGCTTCCTAGCAAGATCCAGAAAATAAATGTCATATCAGCATCTCCCTTTCTCAGGAAACTGAAATGTCCTTCCATCTCTTCTTTCTTTCCTATCTCCTTTTAAAATTATTGTCTTACTTTCTCTTTTACTCATAATTGTCCTGTTAAGTACTATGCATTAAAATATAAAGGTATTTGTTAGAACACTACTGCTAATCAAGATACTTATTTTTGAATAAAGATATGGCATACTATATCTACTGTGTGTGTACAACCACACACACAGTAGACGTAGTATATAATATATACTTAATATGTGGTATATATTAAGTATATATATACTTAATTTGTTTTGAAGTTTCAAAACACAATAGTTATACGACTAAATTATGTATTTTATATATGTGTGTGTGTGTATATATATATATATATACACACACATCCTTGCTTTAAACTTTAAAACATTCTGTGTTTTAGGAATACATGCATATTAATATCACATTCATCATAATGTGGTAATGACAGCATCTTTCATTCAACTCCATATTTTAATGCAACTGTGGTTGCACTCTAGCTTGAGATCAAAACTCTCTTCAAATTCACAATAACTCACTAGTTGATGATGCTAGCTATCTTTTATTACACTATTCAGAATAATATGTTGCTACAAGAGCTGATCTATTAGTACAAAACACATTATCTAAAGCTTAGGTAATTTGGATTCAGAAGTTCTTTATCATCTTTACAGTCTAGTGTTGCATTCACTGAAATAACACATTAAATTTGTATGTTCTTAAGCAGCTGCATTAATTGAAAACCATGGCAATGATAGCACAATAGTTGGCCTGAATAGTATACTACATGCAATCACAGTACGGTGGAAGTTATCAAAGATAGGCTCATTTAGTCAAAGGCAGTACAGGGGACTTTTTTTCTCATTCAAAGGCAGAGGAAGATTGGAAACTTGGTATCAAATTTTTAAGTCTGAGAGTAAGACAATCTGATTTTTAACTCTAAATAAACATCACTGTTCTTAGATTATGATTCAGAGAGAAGTAAGTAAAAACACATATTTTTGCTTTTTTTATAAGACATAAATTTTGGTCAGAAAACAAAAGATCTATTAAAAACATAATAATTAATGGTGGTTGAACAAAAATAACCCAAAACACATGATTCTTTTAATATCTTAAAGATGAATTTCATAGGGTTATAAGAAGCAACAATTAAGTGTTTCTAGAACCCTAACAAGAATCCAGAAATTGCAAATATTTTATTTAAAAGATCTACTCCTGGCATAGATTCTCTGCATGGTTTGAACTTATATTGGAAAATATCTCAAAGCTGTCATCACTTGAAATAACTAGCATAAGCCTAAAATTTTTCATCAAGTTCTAATTGGGCTCTGGTCCCACAGAGATGGCATTCTATTTTAACAGAAATATAGACACGGGTTTTTATTTCTGACCAAATTGGAGACTTTTTAAAAGGTACAGCTTTGCAATATCAGAATTATTGTCCATGCTGATGTGTCCCTATTTTGTTTAATTTTCTCAGATGGATGACTGGTTCTACTTAAAAAGAGAAGGGAATAATTTCCATATTATGACCTAGTCTACAATTATGGATTATAATAAGGACCAACGCTTTGAGAATTTAAAATGTTGGATAATAAATACTTATCAAAATTAAAAATTGACAATCCATACAAAAATCAATTGTATTAATAAATTGAGAATTGTCAATTTGGTCTTTTCAGTTATAAATTCTTGTTTTAAAACATTACACCATGCATTGTTCAGGGTTCTCCAGAGAAACAGAAACAATAAGATACATTGACAGATGATAGCTGAGAGATGGTAGAGAGGGACAGACAGACATATTAGAAGAACCTAGAAAGATATAACAGATTTACTATAGGAATTAACTTACATGGTTATTAAGGTCAACGGTCCCACAGCTGAAACCTGCAAGCTGAAGAATCAAGAAAATAGTGTATGATTCAGTCTCAGTTCAAAGCCTTAAGAATCTAGAAACTGATGATTTAAGTCCTGATCACAATTAAAATCCCCAGATGGGTAGTGCCAAAGTCTGAAAGTATAAGATCAAAATATTAACAAGCAGGATCAAATTTGTCCTTCCTCACATTTTTATTTCATACAAGTCCTCGACAGATTGAATGATGTGCATCTGTGTTGATGGGTATGGTTTTTGTTCACTCTAAAAATTTAAAGATGAAATTCTTTTAGAGATATCTTTTCAGACAGCTTAAAACAAAGTCTTATCAGCTATTCTGGAATTCCTATAGCTAGTCAAATTGACAAATAAACCTAACCATCATTCACTTGATATGTAAGAAAAGAGTCTGGATCAAAGAAGATTAGTCTCACTAAACATGTTTTAAGCTTTAAAATATTTTAATTTTGCTCTTTATTTTAATTGCAATTACTGATTAAGAACACTTTTAATGATTCAGTGATATAGATTCACATCTTCAATGACCACATCACAGTCACCACCAAGAAATACCTCTTGATTTTAAAGAGGCGATAGAAAACATATTTTTATCTATAAATATGCTTCTTGAATCTTGTTTTTTCAAAATAAAATACTCTGTTCAATGCATATGGACTTGTGTCCAACAAACCTGAGTATATATGGAATTAAAGACATATCACAAAAATCATTATAGAATTACAGCTATGTTTGGAATGCAGTCACCAGTTCTCTTCTATTACATTACATATAGATATATATATGTATATATATAGATAGATATAGATACATATATATATAGATATATATGTATATATATACATATATATATAAAATATCTAGAAAACCTGTTTCAGTGAAGCAAAGTTACTGAAGATTATATATAGTAACATAGTTCTTAATAGTTGAAGTAGTAAACATTTTTTCATGTTGTTGCTAGGGATTTGGATCTGGATTTTCAAACATTCAAATGATATAGTAATTCACATTATTGATACATATATCAACAGCATACTTTAACAAAATCACATATAGTGTTGCTTTAATTTGCCCTCTTGCTTTTTGATAGAGTTCAAGTCAGCTGGTATTATTTTATAGAATTGTATCTTTTGCAATCAACTCATTAGAAATGTCTCATTTAGGGTTCCCATTGTTGTTTGACTTTGTTTTGGGTTGCTACTCCTTGCTGTTTCTGCCTTTAATTATTCCTCCCCCTGCATGTAGAGAAATGGAATGACTCAAGGATATTCTCATGGCAGCAGCGAGTTGCTTTGTTTTCCTTATGAAAGACTTGGAAAGGATATTGTTAGATATACCACGCAGCAAACTAGAACAGTGGATTTAATTTACATCAAATAAATATATTAATGTTAAATGAATCAAAAACAATGCAAATGAATCAAAGATGCAAATTTAGTCTTAATATCCAGTTAAGAATATTTAGGAATTTATTCAAACCCATCACTCCTACAGAAAGAAGTGTGGCAATCTCTTTTCCAGGAGGGCATGTGTCCTGTCAAAAAACTGTTACCTTGAGTCCAAGGTCAGAATGTAAACACATGTCAAGCCAATATTTCTTGCTCCTCTGTGTAGTGTAGCATAGTGTAAGCATGGTAATTTCCTGACATATTTTCCAAAAAAAAAAAAAAAATGAACATTCCTTGGTTTCTATGATTTAAAGAAAGATGGGAAGGGGTGCTATAAGTTTGAGAGGAAGTCTTTTATGAAGAACATTAAAAATTCTCATACAAATTTCAATGTAGATCATTGATTTTAATAGCTGTATTAATGAAAAATTGTGCAGTAAATAACTACTAATTTTTGATGTTGTTGATTTTTGCAAGTTTCATTTTCATAAACTTTAAAGTGAGTTTTCTTTCCAAAAAGTATATTAGATAATTTAAATTACCCATTCTGCAACAGTCAAAATAATGTAAATAGCAACACTACTTTGACTTATAAATAATCTAACAATATAACAACAGATACATCTGATTACATTTTATTATCAGTGCAATTATCTTTTTAATAGCAATATTTTTTAAATCTTTATGGACTTTTGCTATAATAAAATATTTAATGTAGTGATATGATTTTTTTTTTGCAATGATACAGAATGAAAGTGTGAGAACAAAGCTCTTAGTCTGAGTTTAGAGATTTCTATTTGAGGGAAGCCATCACATGTAGCAACTCAGGATTTTTAATTTTGAGTGACAAGGGACATGTTGCCTATTTAATTTAATTTGGATATGACAATTATAGTTTTCTTTCAATATATAAATATTGGTTATTTTTATATTACATTTGGTTTAGTATCTACATTAGTATGTAAGATATCTTTCAAATCAGAATTGGGGTGGTCTAATATCAGTGTGCTAGACAGAAACAAGAAGGAAGTAAAAGAATTCAAAATGGTGAACAGAAACAGTGGATATAGAGTAGGGGCCACATGAGAGATAGCTTCTCATCTAGATGGAAGAATAGTGGACTTTCTTTTATAGTCTATTTTCATAGCTTTTTCATCTCTGGGGACATCCGTCTACCTATTGTTAATAACTGGAACATCACAGCATCACAGGAAATGCCCTGCTGGCTCTCTCCACCTTATTTCCACAGCTTTCAGAATTCCTGATAGCATTTCACTGGTCATGTGGACCTGTGGTAGGGTTCCCATGTCAACTCTAGAGGTTTCCTTTCCTTACCTATTTTGTTTCTTACAGCATTTTTTAGCTGAGCAAACTGCAAAGACTAAGTTTTAACTCTATCAAATAGCTTTCCAAAAATTATATTAGATAATTTAAACTATCCATGCAACAGCAAACAAAATAATGTAAATAGCAACATTATTTTTGCTTAAGATCTAATTATATAGCATAACAGATAAATCTGATTACATTTTATAATCAGAATAATTACCTTTTTGATCTTTTCAACTTTTTATTTTTATTATATAAATGATTTACTTATATATGTATTTCACATCATTGCCTTTTGGATTAACTGGTCAAAGCACCTGATTAGTTAATAATTACCTTTTTGTAATAGCAATATTTTTTAACCTTTATAGGCTTTTGTTATAATAAGATATTTAATTGAGTGATATGATTATTTTAAAGACTGTTTAACTCTATTAAATTATTAATTTATTTTATGTAATAAAAGCTATTTACTATTAATTTAAATGAATATTAAAATGATATTAAAATATTAGTGCACTATATATTTTAAAGTAATCATATTTGATAAAGGCTATTAGATTAATTTTCCTTCCTTTGCTACAAATATATATATATATTTTTTGAAAAGCACCTCAGAAATTTCCTATGTAGACAAGTATTTAATTTATCTATTTTATTTAGACAAGTTCATTTTAAAGCTAGGAAACTGTTCTTTAGTTTTCTAAAATTTCTATTTTATCTATGAAATACTAAGTACCTATATAGGTAAAAGGAGAGGGATCATTTAAAGTATAAACATACATTGGTAATAGTCCTAGAACTCTTTTGGTGGAATAGAGTGTTAACATATACTTAAAATACTGATCTGACCCCCAGTTTTGACATTGAACATAAACATGGACATTTTATATCAGCAATTACATTATGAGTGATAGAGTGCACCTTTTTTTTTTTTTTAACCTTTTCTTTGTGTTCATCATTTTTGACGAAACTTCTATCCTCCCAGTGGGTAGTAGAAACATGACTTGATTCTCAGCCTGAGCAACCACAGAAATACAAAACATGCTCCCTTTTGCAATCATGAGAACAAGCTCTTTTGATACTACAATAATCATGCTGATTACGTACCCTTATGTTAGCCCAACATTTCTTGAAAAGTTTCTGTTCAGCTCTGCATACTCCTCCCTAAAATTTACACTGTCACAAGTTTTAATTTACAAGTGAACTTAACAATGCACTTATTTTTTAGGAGAAATACTCCACGCTAAATGCATTTGCACTTGATGATTCCAAATCTTAAAAAGAAAAAAAAAAATCATCTGTATATCCTGTTTGGTTAAAATATCATTCAAATCTTTACCCATTTATTTATTTATTATTTATTTATTATATAGCTTTATTATTGTCTAGTGCTACTAAGTATTTGAGTGTTCTTTACATGTTCTGACTGCAGGTCCTTTATCAGAAAGAAAATATTGTAATAATACCATTTTGATGTATATGGTAGGAGATGAAATCTTGGTGACATAACTTGCTTTCTTTTGAAAACCTTTACATTTAAAAATTGCTGTAACTTGACAATTGCATGTATTTACAATTCCACATTGGAGATTAACTTTCAAGCTATTGTCAAGCTATTTAAGTCTAATGTCTAATGTCAAGCTATTTAAGACCATAAGTGTCAGAAATTCCTATTATAAGCATTCTCATTGTCAGTACTAACAATGACAAAATGTATCACAGTTCAGAAACAACTGGAAAAATATGAAGAAACAAAATCAATAATAAGTAAAGGGAGTGAATACTTTCTTGTATTTTTTCACAACCAAATCTTGACTTAATGGCATAGATACTTCAGACTTATCTGAGTCCTATCTCAATGTACTAAGCAATGAAAGGCCAACTTTCAAAGTATCAGTAAATTCAAAGAAAGAACAAAGAATCAGTAAATATGTCAAGACAGTACAAAGCCTGACCTGAAAGGAATGCTTTTTATCTATTCAGTAAGTCTCAAGTTTGAGAAAAGTGCTCCAATAAAGTTTCCTAGGGACAGCATTTAATTAGGAAAAAATGACCTTGAGGTTTATATTGCTTTTCAAATAGCAACTTTACAAATTACTGTGGTCATTAAGATATTGATGTTTATAAAAAATTCTAAAATGTGATATATAAATGAGAACTTTGTCTTCTGGTGGTGTATGACATATCTTAACCCAGAAAGTCACTCTTTACCTTCTAATTCTGAGAAAGCAAATAAGATCCTTCCTTCCTTCCTTCCTTCCTTCCTTCCTTCCTTCCTTCCTTCCTTCCTTCCTTCCTTCCTTCCTTCCTTCCTTCCTTCCTTCCTTCCTTCCTTCCTTCCTTCCTTCCTTGTAGAGAGCTAAGAAATTAGCTCCTATGACAAGGCCAATCTACTGCAAACCCATGAGGCTCTTGCATCAGCCAGGTATGCTGCATCCTGATTGGCTCTTGCATTAGCCAAGTATTGGACCCGAAACAGAACAGGTAAAGGGGCACTCAAAGAAGTGTATGCCCCTAGGAGACCATATTCTGTTACAAACTAGACCATTGGGCAATTAGTATTTGTGGCAAGCATTTGATTGGAGATGACCATCCTGGGAATGTATGGAATATTTATGCCTAAGGTATATGAACTCGAGACAAAGCTGCAATAAAGAGACTTGATCAGAAGCCTGTCTTGTCTCCATTTCTCGTGTCTCCTGTCCCATCCCCATTCCCACTCCTTCCTCCAGGTCTCCGTTGACGATCCCGCGGGTCGGGACACGTGGCGCCCAGCGTGGGACCTGGATACGAAGGGCAAAGTGAGGAAATCGGCGTTCAGCAGAAGGGTCGCGACTACAAGAATT
>PVHY01010209.1:0-52879 GCA_004024945.1 Uropsilus gracilis | reverse complement strand
ATGGTCAACCAAATGAAACTGCAAAAGAGGAGAAGGGGGACCAGCTGGAGGGGGTGGGAGGGGGAGGGGGTGGGTGACCCCCAGGGATTGAAATGATGTGAAATATAGATAAATAAATTAAAAAAAAAAAAAAACCACCAGAACACAAAGGTATTATTTAAAATAAGAAGTTGAAGCAGGTTTATATGATTACTACTTATCATCCAAGAATAGTGCCCATCAAGAGATTAAGATGATGGTTCACTGGTGACATGGTAGGCGGGGAGAAGCTCAGAGTATACTACGATGTAAAAATGTGTGTGGTGTATATGTGTGTGTGTAATCAACAACAACAACAACAACAAAAAAAAAAAAGACAACAGTGCCCTGTAGATGTCACTGACTATGGGCTCTGCACCCATACACAATTGCAAAACTACTCAAGCTCAAAGAACACAATGATGGGTTTATTTAATGAACAGAGAAAACAAAGTTATTAAGGCCACCAATGGCCAGCTATCTTACCTTATATAATGTCCACAGTGTCCAGAAGTCCCAAACAAAAGAGCACTCTTCCAAGATGGCACCATCCCACCAGAGAGCCTGGAGCACATGGCAACCAGAGGCAGCAGCCTGGATCTAATTCACATGGCAGCTCACAGGTGAGCCACTGAGACCACACTGCAGCAGCCTGAGCCATGGTCTGAACATCCACAGGAATACCACCAGATGCTCGAACAAACAACAAAGGCAGCAGCACCAAAAGGTGGTGCTGCACAATCTAATAAATAGCTCTGAGACACTGAGCCTGGTACTTTTGTGCTGTTCCCAGGTAATTGCAATGACAAGACTGGAGGTAGTTCCAGCCATCAAGCTTTCTTCAATCTTTCTTCTTCTCCAAGGTCAGGTACAGAGTGCAATGAGGCCAGGCGACCCTCTTGAGCTTCCTTATATCCACTTCTAGGGTTACCCATCCTAAATACCTGCTGAGGGGACCATTCAACCTGGCTGACACTCAAGGGAGGGGCTGCCCACAGGCAGCAATCTTTGATACTAGCAGGTAAACCCACCACATTTTTCTAGTGGTTCTGCTATCTAAGCTGCAATTAGAAAACCCCAGATTTGCCCTGCAGTTTATATTGCATTGACACAAGTTGACTTCAAAGTTAGAGAAGTTTCCTGTCTATAAGGTGAACTGAACAAAACCACAGAAGTAGCAACTCTAAACCTGGCCTGAATAATTCTTTATTGATCGCATGCATGTGACTATCCAAAAGTTGACTCTGTTATCAGTAAAGCATCTACTTTCTGGCTCATCAGTAAAGTGGGCTGCTCCAGGGTTGCTCTTCACTCCTCACTGCCAGGGAAGGTTACTGGTTATGCAGAGCTATTCCCCAGTGTAGGCAGCAATTCCCCAGTGTAGGCATGACCTCAATCTTCCAGGTACTTTTCAAGGCTGTGCTGATCTAGCTAAATTACCTGGAATCTGGAGTAAGGCTTCTAGAACTGCTGACTGTCCTATTACCTTTAACACCAGGGCAGCACACCCCAAAAAGAGATGAAGGTTTACCTTCATACCACTTTGATTCAGAGGAAAAGGGCAGACGCTCACAAGGATTCAAGTGGGAAGATTCATTCCAAATAATAAAAATAATAGCAATCAGACTTTGCTTTTATTTTTCACTGTCCCTGTGTTAAGTACCTTCCAAGCATTATCTCATCTGAAGCAAGCTAATCAAGCTAAGTTTATATTTTATAGACTCTCAAAGTGTCTAAAGACTGTTGGCATTAATCCTTGAAGATACCTTGCTCTTGCCAGTTTGTTTTGTTTTTGTTTTCTATCTTTTCTCAAAGATCTAACAAAGATCAGCAGGAACATTCTACTGAGGCCATTGAGAGTATGATAATTCTTATATAAGGCTGACAACCAAAGCAATAATAGATCAGTCCAGTTGAAGATATATTGGCCTATCTGGGACAACTGAGAGGTCACCAATATGGAAAAGATATAACTATGAAGTACCTATCACCAACTTTGAAAGATTGGTATTTCCATGGCCCTAGAAATGGAGCCAACCTAATCACTGTGAAGATTATTAGCGCTCTGTTGCATTGGGAAGGTCTAAAGAGGGGAAAGATGTCTGTTATACATCCAGGTGTTGGTCAGAATGTTTTGTCCTTTTCCGTAGGGATGAGCTTCAATTTAACCCAACTCTGATCTAGACGTGCGGATCCTTCGCATGAATTAGAGATGACACTGGAACAACTTCACTGTTGTTACATACTTAAATGGTATTACAATCACTTAAGCAACTAGAGTACACATATTAAAACTTTAATTGATCATCCTTTTGCCAAAGCACTTGTTAAAATTTGTTTTCTCTAAACTCACCAGCCAAATCCAATCATAACAATTAATTTCAATCTGCAAGGATGGAATTAATTCCATATTAATTCCAATACGCAAGGATGCATATCTGTATTTATTCTCTCTAAAAGTAATGGAGATTATGCATCAATCAAGAAGGACTAACATGTCATTCGCAGCAACATGGATGGAACTAGAAAGACTCATATTAGCAGAAATAAGTCAAAAAGAAAAAGAGAAGTACAGGATGGTCTCACTTATATGATGGATATAGGGAAAAACAAACGAATAAGAAAGAATGAAAACAACCAATAGGACTGAACAATGGAGTGAGAGAGGAAGAGGGGGAAGAAGGCAGGGGAGGTAAAGAGCACAAAAGATCAGGATGGTTAACAAGTGTTAGTGAAGTGAGAAAGCCCCAGGGTACACAATAATGGAATAATGTAATATAAATATAAATATACATAAATATGCAATAATGTAATATAAATATACATAAATATGCAATATAAATTTAATTTAAATTTTTAAAAAAGGACTGGGTTATTAGGGAATGGAGAAAGTAAAAGGGAGCCATCTGCATAGTGCCAGGCAGGCAGGAGAGCTGCTTCTCCCCAGCGTAGAAATTGTGCTGATTCCTTTTTTTCCTTAATTTATTTTTTTTATATATGTATTTTACATCTTTGTATTCCCTGGGGACCACCTACCACCTTCCCTCCCTGACCATCCCCTCCCATCTCCACCGCTCCTCACCCTCCCACACACATACTGATCCCTTTTATGGAATTTTTATGTACATGTCTATGTCCCAAATTGTCAACCGGAATAAATTTTATAATAAAAAAAAAGTAATGGAGATTATAAATGGATATCATTACTGCTCATGATTGTCTTCAGTTGTTCTCAGGTCCCACATCTGGGACAGTTTGCTGTCCCAGCTAAACAATCCTACATTCAACTACTAATAACACAAAGAAGATATTTTTTAAATACTCATGGAGCTTATTACAGAGACAGACTGAATGAGACAGGCTGAGTCACCATTGAAGAGGTCAGTAGTCCAAACCACACATGCCTCATGATTGGCAGCCTCAAAGGTTCCTCTGCCAAGTCCACTGCCAGAGGGCAAGGGGTCAGAATAGCAGCCCACTCTCTTAGAGAGGTAGCTCAGCCTGTATTAGTAGTTAAGTCTAGACACACCAAAATAATACCAGTCAGCAAGATCTGATCTAGTCTGTGAAAGCACACAGACAGGAAAGTAGTTAGCAAGCTCTCACAATTCTGTAAAAGGTGATTTTCTTATTCCAAAAGAGAATGAGAGGGAAATTCTCTCCTACCCTTCAAACTCCTTGAGGATAAATATATAATGAAGTATTTGGCACAGAATGGAAGATTAATAAATGTTTGTTGGAACTGAAATTAACTGACATGTTCTATCACTGCTTAAATACCTAAATATGTGCTGTTGTCCCTATTTTACTATGATGAAATTGAGAGAGATCAGTTTAGAAAACTATTAAAAAAGAATAAAGTCACGACTCACTCAATCCCCCTTCAGTTACTATTTTTCATTATGTCATGATACTAATAACTTGCATTTACAAATTTTAAAAAATTCCGTAAAATTTATAAAACTATTCTATAAATGTAACTCCCCTTCCCCCTTCTAGTCTATCTGCTTATTCTCCATGGATGATGTCTTCCTTACCCCAAATAGGCCAAAACAATTCTTACAGAAAAGAATAATGGCCAGGCATGGTGGCACATGCCTCTAAGTGGCAGCCTAGGAAGCTGCTGCCAGGGCCAGGGATTGTGGTTCGAGTTCTACCGGGGGCACTTAGTGAGACCCAGTCCCCAAAAAAATAGCTGGTCATCATGATGAGTGCCTGTAATCCCAGCTACCTGGGAAGCTGAGGCTGGGGATTGCTTGAGTCTGTGGTACCCCAGCAACATGAGCCTGCGGCTCCACAGGCAAAAATAGTGAGAATTAGTCTCAAAAAAAAAAAGAAAGGAACAAAAGAATAATGGAGGTATCTTCTTTATCACCTTGCCAAATTTCAAACTCATCAACAAAGTTCTGGTAATCAAAAAGTATAATATTAGGCTAAAAACAGACAAAAAGATTAATGGAACACAACTGAAACCTCAGAAATAAACCCACACATAGATGGATAATTAATTTTCAACAAAGTAGCCAGATAATAAATTAGGTAAAATATTTGATACATTGGTTTCAGGGATGTTTTGGGAGCCTCAGCTCTAACAGTAAGGGAAACAAAAGCAAGTTATCTGGTGTATGAGAGGCTTCAAAGAGGAATGGCTGTCTGGTGCAGCAAAGAACGTTGGACTTGATATTGGAGCTTAAGAACCTAAAAAAAAACCTGGAAGTAGAGGGAATAAAACAGTCTATGGTCAGTCTTTGGAAAAGCTAAAAAGAATCAGTTTTTTCAAATTCTGATGAGAAAATTACAGGTCCTAATCCAAAAGGTATGGGAAGAATTACCAGAGAGAGTTCCGCATAGTCGAACTACGCAGGACTTTATTATAGCCTTGTACAAGAGAGAACCAGTACTGGAAAGGATAATTTAGCCTGCCTCCCAGAAGGGAGTTAGGAGGAGGTATTTAAAGGGTAGACCCACAAAGGTGGGCAAAGGAGAGCAGATCATAGGCTGTTCTGGGTTGGGCTATGCTCAGGCATGCACAGAAGGGTTACATTCAAATTCTAAAGGATCTTAGCCTTCCCTTCCTGGAATTTGTGATATAATCCTAAATCAGGATCTAGTGCTTTCTGCGTAGTACGGCACTTGGTGGTCAGTATGGTGGGCCAAACTGTTTGGAAAGGGTTTGCCAGTCCATAATTTAGTCTACCTGTTCCAAGAAGACTTGGACAATTCACCAGATCAGTTTGCTTTACTCAGGCTGTCTCAAGAATGACAAAAAATTACATTATCCCTCATCTTCTTACACTATTTATAGTCCCTTGGTTATTGCTGGAGCTTCTATCTTTGCTGGAACTTCAATGTAAGCATGACACACATCATACAAAAGGAATTATTTGATCTTTTTTATGTTTTTATTTATCTATCTGTCTGTCTGTCTGTCTGTCTGTCTGTTTGTTTGTTTGTTTGTTTGTTTATTTATTTATTTTAAAGATTAGGTCTCGTTATTTTTGCCCGTGGAACCGCAGGCTCTTGTTGCCCAGGGTACCACAGACTCAAGCAATCCCCAGCCTCAGCTTCCTAGGTAGCTGGGATTACAGGCACGCACCAACACGCCCAGCTGTATTTTTTTGGAACTAGGTCTCGCTACAGACCCTCGTACCGAGGGTCTCTGGCCCCAGCCGCTTCATAGGCTGAAGTTTACAGGCACGAGCCACTGTGCCTGGCCGGAATCATTTGATCTTACACAATAAAATAAACAGCATAGACTAGGGACAGGTTGGGGGAGGGGCAGGGAGAGCTCACCAAAAGTTCATCACTTTCTAAAACTTTGGAAAATTCATGAGTTTAAGAAATGGGAACCCCTTTCTCAATCTATCTGTGGTTGAGTTTTCTAATGCCCAAGAAGGACTTAAAGGCAAATTAAAAATATGAGAGAAAATGTGAGCTGCAATACAAAACTGTCTCCTTTTGGCTATATGACTCTAATCCTATAGCGATTTTACAACTCTAAATTACAGATCACTGATAGCAATGCACATCAACTTTTGTCCATACATAGGCATGCAAATTCTGCCCTAAATGACCAAGGTTGTTACAGATACAGGTAGTATCTGTACAGGTAGTAGCCATTTGCCATTTCCCCCACCTCCACTAATATGAGCTGCCTTAGATTTCAAGTCTCATAATGCCATGAAGTGGATTTCCTAAGCAGGGGAGATACTGTGAACTAGAGCCAGGTGAACCTACAATACAAAAATCGGGGGGGGGGGGGCAATTCTCTTGTTTTCCTGGTTTCCACTGGTACCCAGGGGTGTAGATACTTAGAGACTTAGAGGAAATACTTGGAAAAGACACATGGGTAAGACACATGTGGGGAGGCTGTCCTTGGTTATCTTGATTTGTAATTTTGTGTCTCCCCTTCTGTCCCAGACTTGCCTAAACCCTTTCTTGTGGTTCCTCACTAGAAGGTAACTTAGACTTGTTACCTTTTGTAGAGACCTTGTTTGGCTGGGCATTTGCCGATGGAAGGAATGTGTAATTTGGGTTCTTAGGAAACAACTATGAGGTCTCTCTCTCTCTCTCTCTCTCTCTCTCTCTCTCTCTCTCTCTCTCTCTCTCTCTCCCCGCTCCTCTCCTCTCCTCTCCTCTCTCCTCTTCTCTTTCTCTCCTCTCCTTTCTCTCCTCTCCTCTCTCATCTCCTCTCTCATCTCCTCTCTCGTCTCCTCTCCTCTCCTCTCTCTCTTCTCTCTCTCTCTGCACACTAATTCTATGAAAGATCTTTTTTTCAGGCAGATGGAAGGTCCCATTTTAGAATGTGAACCCCTTAGCAACTTGGGGTCCCTAAGTATCCTTCAGTCACACAATAAGAGTTTGAGTTTACTTTCTCACTGTGAAAATTAGTTTTGCCTCCACTTGTTTCATTAATTTCAATATTCCTCTAACATATAAAAATCTGTGTTTTTTTAATTTTTCCTTTCAACCAGCTGTAAAATATACCTGCTCATTCATTGCTTGAGTCAAGCTATAATATGCTTCATTTTATATCTGTATGAGAACTGTGGATTTACTTTTAAAAATTATTTTTAATTTTTACATATGGGGTTATTTATATCTAGGGATAAAAACTTTGCACCTCTAAGTTTATAAATTATGAAGTCAGATACACAACAAATATGTAACAATAAATTGAATGAAATAAGAAAATATAGGAATAGAATCACATTGACCTGATTAGTTAACTCTCTTGGATAATATGATCTGTATTCCACTTTAGCTTTTTCTGAGACACAACTGATTTTGGAAATGAATTGACATTATAGCCCTGTCATTCAATTATTGAAATACACTACTCAGCACCAAAGTCAAAGAATATTTTTAAGAATAAATCCAAGTTTCCATCAACTACTCAGAATTAACTGCTGAAACATATTGATATCACAGTTCCCCAATTTCACCATAGTCCCCTAACATTCCCCACTCTTCATTTTTAAAAAAATCATCCTATCTACAATGATCCACTATAATCAAATTCAAAATACTACAGACATTACAAAGCCAAGCATGCAGTTACATTGATACAAGTACTACAGTTTCTAAATAGTTATCTAAAACCTGGTACAAGTTAATCCCATTAATGTTCCGAGTACAAAAACCAAACTACTTAATCCCATTAACATTTATCTAAGAGAAGAAAAAAACTATCAAGTCATTTAAACACATGGAACCCACTGGATCTCCAAATCTTATTCAATCATTAGGTCTACATACATATTTAATCTCTACTATCTAGACAATTACTTTTCTGAAATCTCAAAAATACTAGTTAAAACAATTTTCAAGCAATCATCCAACAACTGGTATCCAAGAGGGAAAAACCAATCCATTGGGTTCCAAACCCCATTGGGTTCCCAAGACTTATTCAGACAGTCATGGCTACCTAAACATCCAATCCATACTGAGTAGTCTATTACTTTTCCTGAACTTCCAAACTCTCTCTATATCTGGCTTTTGGAGTACATACTGCATCTTCTCTGGCTGTTTTAAGTCAAGCTTTCATGGCTTTTTCCTTTTCCTGTTTCCAAGAAGCATGCATACTAATATAATTGAACAACTTTTCATAAGCATAAATCCATAATGCACACAGGGCTTTTCACTACATGCCCATACAATCCATAGCAATATAGGAACATTACAAAACATGCCATTTTTTAACCTATTACCACTAATTACTACAGCACTTTTACCAAAGGTCTTGCAATCCGCTTTTATCCTGTAAGGTAACCAATGCAAGGAATATTCCTTGGGCTGATTATCCATGGGCAGGTAGTCCTGCCAGAGTCACCAACTGATATCAGGTGAGAAAACAAGCAAAATGGGCTGATTAACCAAACTTATAAAGGGGCCTTTTAAAGCCAGTCACACACCAGGTTCTCCCCAGCCTTTGCATATAGTAGCAAGACCACATAAACTTTAAAAGGGAGGCAAAACAAATTTACTTGTTAAGAGACAAATTAGACAAAAGTCACTGAGAGATACAAGGGAACCCCTTTGGTAATCTTACCACACAGTTCAGTCTCTAGTCCAAAGAGCACATGGCTGCAGCAGCCATGTACATCCACAAAATGGTGGTTGCCCCACCTTAAGCCCGTTGGAGGAGTTAAGATGGAGAGGCCACTCCTTCTTCAAAGACACAGTTCCACTTACTCCAAGCCAGAAGCCAAGATGGCGTTATCACAAGATGGCATTGTCAATCCTTCTTCAAAAGCAGATGATTCAAATCCAACTAGGAAAACCAGGATAGAATCGTCAATTCTTCTCCAAAAGGAAGAGCTCTGACATTCTTTCAGCTCCAACTCCAAAGAGACCTGGCGACACAGCAACACAGCAAGCACTTCAGATGTGTCACGTTGAAAACAGCAACACAGCAAATTCTCTTCAGTTCTCCAGAAGACTTCCAAGCTTCTCAGTTTCAAAGTCAAACCAAGTTCTCAAGTATTCAATTTCCAAGTCAGCCTATACAAGTAAGAAGTTTCTCCAACATGGATGGCTGATGAGCCCAGGGAAGGGCCCTGCTGTGGCACATGGCTGAGGCAGCTCTGAGGCCTTCCAATCTCCCTGCTCCTCTGTTCTCTGCACCTTCCTTCTGGGTTCTCTGTCTTCTCTCTCCTTTTCATGTGTTTTTCTCCTTCCCCTCCCTAACTTCTTAATCCTCTTTTCTAGAAAGAAGGTTTAACTTCCCTTCTCCAAGCCTCCACCCACCAGGACACAATGGTTGCCATTCTAATGCAGATGCTGAGGGCCATAGCACCCCCAATTTCACCATAGCCCCCTAACAATATCTAACCCTAAATACTTAAAATATCATGTCTCTTACTACTTCAGTGCTACTTGGTACTAACATGCTGGCTAATAAACAATGACAAGGAGCCAGAAGAACAGAGAATCTGTTAGAAAATGTATTACCTGAGCATATTTGATCAAGAGATAATGGTTCCTGTGTTGGTGGAAAGAAGTTAATTTATTAGTTATATTTGTGAGGCAATAAAGAGTATTGTCTTCTCTAAAACTACTAGCATATCTATATCTATACAGTGTATATAGGTATGGCAGTTATAGATATCTACATATAGAGATATGCTAGTTATACACATACATATATACACACACATATAATAGCTATCCTTCCTTGACCATCCTGCCCTTTTAAAAAAAAATTCATTTTGAGAAGAGATAAAACTATTCTTAACCACAGGTATTAGTTAGAATTAGTCAAGAAAACAGGAGCTCCATGGCAGGTGTATGTTTAATGTGGAGAACTAGCTATGTAGTTGAAAATATCCAAACTTCTAAGAGGAAATCCCAGGGCAACCCAGACATGATCAATGACAGCAAGCTAACAACCTAGAGCAAGAGGGAACGAGAGGCAGTAACAACCTAACTGAAATTAGCTGACCACAGAAGTATATTCATTTCCTACTATTTAACAAATTGACACAAACTTAGTGTGTCAGAAAATGTTTGCTAACCCAAAGTTTCCAGGGGTGAGGAACTGGGCACAAATTAAGGGATGGTATCCTAAGATTGGGTTCATAAAGCTGCAATTAAGGTGCTGGCCAAGGCTTCCGTTTGACAGTTGATTAGGAAAGAATTCTTTTGCTATTAAAAAAAAAACAAAAAATTATCAAAACACTTAGTAAAAGTGGAATGAAGTCTGAGATTGAAGTAACAAGTTTATTTTCTGATTTTGATGGTGCTATTCTGATTCTGTACATTTTCAACTCTAGGAAATACATACCAAACTATTTTGGGTGATATAGCTAAAGCCTGCATTTCCAGATCAATTTTTTTTTACTATCACCCATAAAATGCTTTGAGAAAATGTAATAAGCATTAATTGAAACACTGCATTGTAACATAGTTTGTTTCAGGTGTGCATCATTAAGATCATTATTTGTTTATACTACATTAAGTTCACCAATTAAAGTACAATTCTATCCCTCACCATATAATTGCCCCCCTTTTCCCCAAATTACTCATCCCCACACCTCTTCCCTTCTAACCATCTATTGGTCTTAAGAGTTCATTCATGTTTATTCATTTATTTCTCTATATACAATGAATAAAATCACAAGGTATTTATCTTTCTCCAATCAATTTATCTCACTAAGCATAATATCCTGTGTAGGTACTTTCATATTGCTATACATGCCAGAATTTTATTTTTCATTGCTAAGTATTCTGTGTATATATACCATGCCTTCTTTATTTCATTGTCTTTTATCAATAAGCACTTACCAGGGGCCGGGCAAGGTGGTGCATGCCTGTAGGTGGCAGCCTAGGAAGCCACGCCTGGGGCCAGGAATCGCAGTTCGAGTCCCGCCTGGGGCACATAGCAAGACCTAGTCTCAAAAAATGGCTGGGCATGGTGGCGCGCACCTGTAATCCCAGCTACCTAGGAGGCTGAGGCTGGGGATTGCTTGAGTCCATGGTACCCCAGGCAACATGAGCCTGCGGTTCCATGGGCAAAAACTGCAAGACCTAGTCTCAAAAAAAAAAAAAAAAAAAAAAAAAGCACGTACGTTGTTTCCAACTCTTGGCCACTGAGGGTGCATGTGAAATGGGGTTAAAAACGGGGCAAAAGTTCCTAACCAACAAGCCACAAGTTCGCATTATCCGCACAGAGCAGTTGCTAGACAAAAGCAGTTTAAACAACAGGGTTTTACTAACAAGGGAAATTAACCAGAAAAAGTTCTTAATGCCACAAGTGACCAGTTATTTTATCCAAAGTACTGTTTAGTTTGAAAGTCCCAAACACATGTCTAATACTTTGTCCCTCCAAATTTTAGGCACTCCTGCAAAGTCCAGTCCTTCTCCAGCATCTTCTCTTTGCTGCTTCTCTTCAGCGATCTGAGCTGCTCCGCTTCTCCAACGTTCTTTAAACTTTTTTAACAGATGCTGATGCAAACTCAGCTTTCCAATTATGCCACCTTGCTGCAGCTCCAACTGTTTCCTTTCCCAGGCCCACCTTTGGCAGCGTAGCCAAATACATCAGGCCTGCCCTCAGCAGAACCTGGTCACCCCCAACCTGCCTTTCTGGCATCCGACTACAAACTAGCGACTTCTCTGCCAGCCACTCTTACCTTGTTGCTCTGGCCACCACCAGATCACTCTTCCACGGGGCTTCCCCTAGCAGGCCACGTAGGCCTGTTCTCTCAATCCGCCATTCTCATTTCTTTTCTCCTCGCTCTTCGCTCCTCCCTTTTTATAGGCCCTCTCTTCCCAGCTTCCCATTTTCTCTTTCACGCAGGGTCGTTCTCTCAGATGCCTCCCACCAGAGTATTTGGCGCTAATACAATTTTTAACTGCGTCACTATCCTCTATCACAAGTAGGGCTTCAAATTTGCAAATATAGATCCAGAAGTGTGATAACTGGATCACAAGTAATTTCTATTTTTAATTTTCTGCGGAATCTCCATACTGCTTTCCATCTGAAGTCACTTTGACATCCTTACCAACAAAGTACAAAGGTTACCTGTTCTTCACATTCTCTCCCAAACTTTAACTTATCATTTGGATAATACCCATTCTCACAAGTGTCACATACCCAAAAAATATATTATAGCCATCAAACTTTTTACTAAAAGATTAGAAATTATTCCAAGTACTCTTTAAAAAGGACAATTATCTAATGTGATGGAGATGCCTACAATGGCAATCATATTACAATATATACCAAAATAACATTCTACACCTTAAATTTATACAATATATTAAATATATTTCTATAAAAATAAATAGTATCTGGAATTCTTAAGTAATTGTTAAGTACCAGCTTCACTTTTCATTTTGTTGCTGTATTATAAAATGCAACTATTTTTATATTATCTTATATATAGCAACCTTGCCAAATAATTACTTTCATATTTCACAGATTTGGAGTTTCTACATAGGCAAATAATGAGGTTTATTTCTTCCTATCCAATACTTACATTTACCCTTGTTTTATTACTCTGGCAAAGACCTGCAGAAAGGCCTATTAATAGGAGACATTCTATTCTCACTTTCAAGTGTTTTATCTGTTGTAGGTTTTACGTAGATAGCTCTTTATTGGAGTAAAGATATTCCATCTTTTTCTACTTGATAAGATCCTTTTTATAAGTTTATAAACATTATCAAATATTTTATGTATTGGACAGTTTTTCTTTTAGCATGCTTTACATTAATTGGTTAAATGCTTCTTGAAATAAAATTGTCATTTTATTTTGTTTTAAAATGTAATTTGCCAATATTATGTTTAGGGTGAAATCATATTTTGTAATACACAAGAGGATTGACCTGGAATTCTTTCTTTTGTTTTCTGATACATGTTCAAAGTTGTATCAGTCTAGTAAAGAATGGAAATGTCTTAATGAGTATGTAGAATTAGAAGAATTTATGTAGAATGTTATTCTTAATTGGGAAGAATTCAGTGGTGATGGCTAGACTAGGCCTAAAAATGTGGGAAATCTTTGAATAGTGGATTTACTTTCATGTATTTACATAGAAAATTGATTCTTAGTGTATAATTGAGTAGTTCTTTGTAAAGTCATAAAACTGTGCAACCATCACCACTATCAATTCCAGAAAATTTAAATCATCCCCAAAAGACACCATAAACCCAGTAGCAGTAATACCAGTGCCTGGTAAAAACTCAAGTTGCCACTGATTTAACTTACAATGATTATTTCACACAGGGGTATCAAACACTATGTGGTCGTTTACACTGCATCTTTGAATCCAGAACATTTTTCAAGATTCATGCAGTAGGCATGTACTTCCTTTTTATGAATGAATATCATTCCATGGTATATATGTTCTACTATCAATTAATGGGTTTTTAGGTTTCCATTTTTGGTTTTTATAAGTAAATTCTACATAAGTTCAAGCTTTTTTGTGAACATGTTCTCAATTCTCCTGGGTAGAAAAATAACTCAATCATATGGTAACTCCATGTGTAATTTCTGAGGGTTATTCCCCATAACTGTATACATATTACAATCACATCAGCAACATGAGGGTTCCAATTTCTCCACATCCTCACCAACTCTCATTAGCTATTTTTCTAATTATAGTACCCCAATGCATATGGAGTGTTATTTCATTATGGTTCACTTTTGCAGTTATTTTTTTCTATCATTTTGAGGATTCCATTACCCATTACCTTCCGATTTCCACTGCTCTACTGTGATGTCAAATTTTTCCATATTTTGAAAAAAATGGTACAATTCTTTCACCACTCAGAAAAAATTTTTAAGCTTTCAATTGTACTGGTAATATTTGCAGATACGATTTTTTCTAAATATATTTGAAGTTTGAAACCTATTACTTGATTGCCATTTTAGGAAATTCTTAAGCATTAATTCCAAATATTTTTCTTCTATGATGACAGAAATGTTATACAACTACAGAAACGCATTTGTTTCTCTCTATATTACATTGTTTTCTAAATATTTCCTATCCCTTCTATATATCTTATATTTTTATTCTGACTAACTTTATTTAGGTGTATTTCTCCTGGTGATAAAACATGCACTAAATTTTTAATTTTATCTATGATATTCTTAGTCTGTGTCCCTAATTCCCTACTGAATGTTTCAATCTTTTTTCTCTTGAGCATAACACATAGCTATTTTTAAATCTATGCATGTTTGAGTGCTCCACATAATGCCTGTTAACTCCAGAATAGGGCAGACTTACCTTTTCAGTCACATACAGAGCTGGACCAGGGCAAAGATGAAGCAAAGAACATGCACGCTCTGAAAGCTGACTCACTCCCAACAAAAGTGATTTATTCTTTCCCATTTGTTTCTGCCAGTTGCGTATAGGATCATTCCTCTTACTATTAAATGCTCACTTAAAGTATCTGCCTATTCCCACATAAGGTTTGGCACTACAACTTCTCAAGGAAAATGACAAATAATTTCATATGACTAAAATTTACTGCACTTGTGCAGGTGAATAAAAAAGGGGCAAAATGAGGCTAATAAGGGGAGACAGATCACTACTAGTAGAGTACAGGACACTAAACATTTAGAAAAAGACAATGAAAGACAGTAAACCATTTAGACTTCTTGTAATAAAAAGCTAGGTAAATATAGAGAAAAGGTTACAATTAAGAGTCTATATCAACAAATTCCTTTTGGTAATTTGAACTTCATCATCCTTTGAAAAACAATGGCAAGAGACTTTATAGTTTTCAATTACATATTTTAATATATGAAATTATCTTGCTTCCAGATATTTTCCTATTTAAACTAAAACTTATCTTCCCTTTATTATTGAATATTGTTAAATTTAAGACTTTAAATTTCCTAGACAAAATTTAATAAAAAATAACTTTCTCACACATCGTTTAACAGCAAAGTGGAAAAATGACAGTCTCTCTTACACCAATACAATACTTCAGCAATTATTTGTTGTGAATGACAAGGGGTAAATAAATTTCTCACTAACAGTAGGTCACCAAATTCTTTCATCAAAAGTTACTATCAAAATTTATTTTTAAAAAACTAAATAACACAAAAATGAATAAACTTTTAAAAACTAAACTGTTATAAAATTTCCCTTTCATTTTACAAAAACAAAAGGACAGACTTAGTTCTAAATGTGTCCTATTTTGTTTTCTTACACTATTTTTGTAAACTATTCAATCGCTTCTTCAGATTCTCAAGATGTTCCATAGTTACATTTTCTAATGCTAATACCATTGCTTTAGACAAGGAGGGAATGAATGAAATAGTCATTAGACAGCACAAATCTATTAGGTCTCGCTGACATTTCTGCAAACCCTCCAAGAATTTCTGGTATTGAAGAGGATTCTTTTTTAACTGTTTCATTTCTGATACCGAAAACCCTATCAGACTAGTAAGTATTTCATCTATAAAATCTACATCTAGATAAGCAGTACCATCAGAAATTTTTGCTGTTATACTCCAAATACCACCAGAACTTGAGAGATTTCCAGTTAAGGTTACAATAAAAGCTTTAACTTTCACTGGTTTAGCTGTTTTTGGCTTGCTAGCTATTAGAAGAGACAAATATGTAAAAGGTGGAGAATACAAATCCATGGTAATAGAATGATCACTGCTATACCCTGATGATCTTGAGGAACAAGTCTCTAAAGGATCATTTTCATAAGAAACTTGTAAACTCCTTTCTGGAACATTACCAATCAACTCTCTATTTAGTCTTTCATTATTTAAGGGATGTCCATCTGAATTGTAGATGGCTTGTTTTATTTTATTATCTGTCTCTGAGTTTTTATCTTTGTTTATATAATCAGAAGATAGAGGTACATTATGATGAAGAAAAAGAACACTGTTTTGGTCTCTAGCTGATGGACAACTAAAAGATTTGTCTTCCTGAGCCATTTGTTCAGGCCATCTGTTTTCTTTCTGATTATTTCCATTTTTGCAAAACAAAGAGTTATTATTTAGAGTACTAGGTTTACATGACAATCTCTCTATATTTTCATCTGTATTTTCATTCAAAGTCAAAGGTTGCAATTCTTTAGTCTCCATTTTTTCTTTCTGGACAGTTTCTTCTAAAAGCAAGGCCTCCTCCAATGAAAAGTCATCCAATTCCCCATCAGCAAAATGCATACATTGATTTGGTACTTTCTCCTTTGGTCTTGGAGAAATAACAAATCTTTGTTCACCACCTGACTCTTCTAGGGGAACAATATTTGAGGAACTACCTATACTTTCCAAGCAGGTATCAGTATTTGCTGCAAGTTCATCATTTTCTTCAAGACTTGCCAAGAGTTCTTCATCAGAAGGTCCTAATGAAAGATCTAGAACATCTGCATTTCTAGAGATGCTTTGGTTAGAAATACTTGGTATGACTGAAACTACAGGATCAAGTTCCCCAATTAATCTTGCAAGCATTTTTTCTTGAGCATATTCCTCGAACAGAGCTTCTACTTCTCCTCCCAATAACTTCACATTTTCTGGTTTCAATAAGAGAACACCGAGTCGGAAAGAAATATTTCCATAAATCAAAATTTTTGTACCTGGAGGAAGATTACAATGAAGAGATGGAATAGACTGGTATTCCATTCCCTGCATTTGTACAATTCCATCAGTTAGCTGCAGCATCAACATTCGTGAAGGCTTTGCTTCCCAAGGTTTTTGGGGTACTTGTGTCTCAGCTGTAATTAAGTCATTTGTTGTATTCTTTCCTCTTAACTTCTGTATCTGGGAATATGCAGGTTGACTTATATCAACCAGTGAATTAATTTGCAGCGCATAAAACCCATTCAGTTCCCCTTTTGAAACTTCCAAAATGCCATCAGGTAAAAGAGGATACTCCAGATCTCTTAGATCTGTAAGAAGCCATTGCTCAAACACCTGTTTATTTATTTGTGCTTGACTCAAATTAATATTATCATTTTCTTCTTGGATCCAGTTAATACAAGCTTCCATCCACGTCAGAGGTACTTTAACATGCCATGTAGCTGAAAGCCAGGTCTCAACTCTTAATGCAATACTAGTGACACTCATTTCTCTTTAGTAAAAAGAAATATTATGCATTTATTACCTGAAAACAAAACAAAACAAAAAAATCAGTACATTTAAATATCGTTTCTATAATTCTCTACAATGCATAATCAGGCATAACTGCACCCCTTTGTCCATTCTTCTCTTCAGCATTTTAAACTTTGTTGACTTGTTACATGGTCAAATTTCAAATACCACAAAAATCAGACAGTATAAAGAGAAAAGCCATAAGTTTAAGATAGATACACCTATGCTTGAACATTAGTTTTAACAAATTATGTATCTGATCTAATGTAATTTTCTTTTTTTCCTTTTACCCAGTCTTTCAGTCTGTACAATCTCAATATCACCATCTCACAGGGTTGTTGTAAGGAGTACATGAATAACATTTGTAAATCATAACACCAGATCTATAAAAAAACAATAAACTGTTATTACTATATATTAATTATTCAAAATATAGTTAAGGAAAATATTCACTGAGGCTTTCATATCTATAATTCATACACTATTAAAATTTGTATCACGGTTTGGCCATTTAGCACTTGAATATGTGGCCTAGAAATAAAATTGCAGCAAATAACAATAATTGTCTAATAATTTGCAACAGTAAGGACTGCCCAATAAGCACAACCGGGTAAATATACTTTTGATTTTCTCAGTATGGCAAAACACTAAAGACAACCAACCCTATATTCACAAAAGTGTACTATTATCTTCCACAGATGAAGACATTTAGGAGTCAGAAGTTATAAAAGTTTTAACAGGTTCATAAGAAAACATGCCACTTGAAACAAGAGCATAGAATTTGATGACAAGACTTAAAAATAGCTGCTCAGTGCAGTATGCAGTATGTGTAAATGCTACTGCATAGAAATGGTCCTCAGAGCTAAGACAAGCAGCAATAAGGGTTATAAGAGGAAGCTGCAGAAAGACTCAGTGTCTTACTTTAATGAATGCAGGAGTTTGATAGCATGATTTTTCTATCAATCAAGACAGAGTAAAATATGAGATTAAGACAGAAGTAAATAAAAACAAGTGACTGTGAAATTTACAGTCTAAGTCTGTACCCTTTCTTTTTATGTTTAATTCACAGGACTATAATCAAAGTTAAAGAAGATAGGGAGAACCATAGACAGGTTACCTGCAGTTAACTCAAGAGCAACCTAGCCCATTTAGGTCACTCGTCTGAGCCCCATAGTCTGGAGTGACTAGTGGCCAGTTGATTGCAGAGCAATGCAGCAGCAGCATCTGGCCAAGAAGCAGGTCACCAAAGTGCCTGAGGTTCAAAAGGGCTAAGAACTGTAGGCTTAAGGAAGACAAGATAGCTCACGCTGAAGTTGAACAGTACTTCCTACAAATGGAGAGTTCACAATCAAAGAAGTTGCAGGTCTGGAAGTCCACTAAAGAAGCACTACTTAGGTGCCACGAAAAGATCATGCCTCAGACCTACTTCCAGCAGAAGAGGTATGAAGTACTGGATAATTTCTCATCCTCTGTCTACAATACTCACAGAGATTCATGAAAAATGTCCACAAACAGATAACAGAACAAGAAAGAAGTACCACTTGCACAGATTCCATCCACTGATGCCTTCATGGAATATGAAGCTTTAGCAAAGTTGGAGGGATATTCTTATGAAAACCCATTAAATTACTTCAGTGTAATTACATAGCATGGCTTCACTGTGGAGAAAAGCATATCTAACTTCTTTGAAGAAACTTAAAGGTTCATCCAAATATTTCATTGCCCCCACCACAGTATTTTAGAAATTCAATGGTATATTGTTTAGTTTCTTATAACTTAGCTCAAGCAATACATGCATATATATTATTTACATATATACACCTTCTTTATATATAGTAAAAAAAAATTTTTTTAAAGGTTACATTTTTTCTCTCTAAAGCTTTCTTAAAGGTCAAGGTTTCATTAATCTAAAAATAACCATTTATAATCTGTGTTACACAGCAGCCAACTTTAAGAGTCTTTTCTGGCCAAGGGTTAGAATAATGAATACTAACTACAATAATGTTTTAGGCTGCTTTTAAATTTTCTTACCCAAAACTCTACAAGATAGAACTCAAGAATTTGTCACATACCTGTTATTGCTTGGTATATTGATAAAGACTCTTTATCGTGTGAAAAAGTAAAGGATGGACAGGCCAGCCAGTATATAAACTAGTGGTTCAGAATACAATCTGGTGCCAAATTATCTTTTACTTACTAACTCTATGACCCTAAACAAGTGGCCAAATTATTAATTTAATGAATGGTTAAAATTTAAAGGAGGAATTGTATCTATTGTGAAAAGTACATGAGTATTTTAAACAAGGAGTTAAGAAAGTCATTATACTAACCCAACAGGTGGATCACTATATTGAAGAAAATGACAAACTGTAGTTTTTATTAGAAATTTTAAAAAATGGAAAAATTCAAAATTAGGAAGTTTCCGCTCACTGTGATGAAAATAAACAATGTGGAGTCAAATCAGCATGTCTCTTTAACAAAGAAACTCACACTCCACAACCAGCACTATTTACCAAGTGGGAGTATTTTCTAATTTATTGCTAAGAGAAGCAAAAGATATTATGTAAAAAAGAAAGGAAAGTTGGGATATTGTTTATTTGTATATACATAAAGCTCTCTAGAAGGATAGAAAAGAAAAAAGACAAAACCTTAAATATACAGCTATACTCAGTAACAAAAAGTTAAGATCACTGCAGTCTAGGAACAGAAGAGAAATCTAGAGTATTAAGTGGGTCCAGGAAAAAGAAAATAAAAGCAGTATAGATTAAAGCTACACTGCTGCAATTATGGGACAGAAGAACAGAAATTGATTCTTGCTAGGTTTTGGCAAAAAATGGTGCCATTCAGTATCTACTTATCGTCTGGGTATCCAAACTACCTCAAGAATGCAAAATGGAGGGGGGGAAGAGAGTAAAACTAGGGGTAGGGGGGAGGGCAGAAGAGATTAAAATGGTCATGGGTGATAAGGTGATGGGGAGAACCTTGTAGCAGACAACGATGTAATGTGTGTGTATGTAAGTATTGTGCAATCAATAAAAATAAATTTAAAAAATGTATACATTGAGGGGAAAAAAATAGAAAATGGGTCTAGTCAATGCAGATAGTAACAGAATGGTCCAACACTGAATTATTCAAAACCCAAATCCCTAATAAAACAGATAACCTACAGCAATGTCAGCCAGAGGTTCAACCTGAAGTAACTCCAGAACCACACAAAAGAGAAATTCCTATCATCAGTTTGCAACCTCAAATTTTAATACACTCAAGGAAAAGTACCACCATTAGCCACACTAGTAGATACAACAAATAACAGATTTTATACCTGAAAAAAAATTTTAACTAAGAATCTAAAATGTTTTTTAAACCCTCTGTGCATACTTAATATACTTTAAAAGTAGAAGTGACCCTGTAATCCCAGCCACCTGGGAAGCCGAGGCTGGGGATTGCTTGAGTCTGTGGTACCCCGGCCAACGAGAGCCTGTGGTTCCACAGGCAAAAATAGCAAGACCTATAAATGAATGAATGAATGAATGAATGAATGAATGAATGAATGAATGAATGAATGAATGAATGAATGAATGAATGAATGAATATAAAAAATAAAAGTAGAAGTGATAATTAAACAGCAGGCACTTATGAAAACAATCGATTAGAAAACTCAGAAATGGGAAAGTCTCTGATTCTAAAAATTCAATATAGGGATGAACAACAAATGAAGATAGAATGAAATGAAGAGAATGTATACATTGGAAATACTCTATAACTGTACAAAGAAATTTGACTAATTAAAGCAAAGAAGAAAAAAAGCAAAGTAAAGAAACTCAATTCCAACAAAGAATCTGCTTCAGAAAGAGAAATTAGAAAGATAAAGAAAATTTTATAACACATTAGCTGAAATTTCTCTAAAATTCAAATTTTATATGCAATCCTCTACACTGAAAAAGTTAATTACTACTAAGCAGCACCCAAACATAGTAAACTGCAAAACATCAAGAATAAAGGAGCCGGGCACGGTGGCTCTTGCCTGTAAGCTTCAGCCTATGAAGCGGCCGGGGCCAGGGATTGCTGTTCGGTAGCGAGACCTAGTTCCAAAAAAATATCTGGGTGTGGTGGCACACACCTGTAATCCCAGCTACCTGGGAAGCTGAGTCTGAGTATTGCTTGAGTCCGTGGTACCCCAGGCAACGGGCAAAAATACCAAGACCTAGTCTCAAAAAAAAAACAAAAACAAAAAAAGAATAAAGGGATAAAAGGATTAAGACTGAACAAGTTTAATCAGATTAAAATGAAATTAGAAATAACAAAAAAACCTACAAAACATTTTCTGCAGAAATTCAGGATAGCTAAGGTTTGTCTGTCTCACCAAAAAGGACAGCAGAGATACTGATTAACCTTAGAATTTAATAGAAAAATTATAAAAGCATATGTCTAATATCAGGTTGATAGGGGTGCTGTGGTGAAACTGGGAGGCTGTGGTCCCTAATATGATATTGCTACCTTAAGATAGCAGCCATTGTGCCCTGGTGGGTGGCGATTTGGAGAAGGAAAACCAAGAATTCTTACAGAGTGAGGGGATTTAAGGAGGACCAAACAAAGAGAAAGAGAGAGAAAAAGGCAGAGAGAAAGAGAGCAGAGAAGCAGCAAGCCTCAGAGCTACCACTGCCATGTGTGGCAGCACGGCAGGAAAGGACGTCACACTGCCGGCTTCCATCTCCAGCCTGGGCAGGTGAGGAGCTAGGGGAAGCATGTTGGAAAAACTAGTGACTTTTTCAAGGTGACTTGGAAACATGGTACTTAAAAACTTGCTTTAAATTTGAAACTGTTAAGTTTGGGAATTGTCTGGAGAACTGAAGAAAACTTGCTGTGTGTTGCTGTTTTCATCATGAAATGTCCCATGTGGTTGCTGTTGTATTAAGTGAGTCTTGCTGGTTTGGGACCACTTTAGAGTTGAAGCTGGAAGAATGCCAGAGCTGTGCTTTTTGGAGAAGGATTGACGACATCATCTTGGTTTCTTCACTGGATTTGACTCTCCCGCTTTTAAAGGAGGAACAACGACATCTTCGTTTCATTTGGCTTGACATGAATACCTGTACCTTTGGAAGAGGATTAATGACACCATCTTGGTATCTTTGATATCGGGTGTTAAAGCAGACAAAACGGGGTGCTTACTCAAACCTACAAAGGGTAGCAGCTGGCCCCTTTAAAGCCAGCCACACACCAGGTTCTTCGCAGCCCGCACATGCAGTAGCAAGACCAGATAAATTTTAGAGGGAGGCAAAAACAAATTTACTTATTAAAAGACAAATTGGAAAAGAGTCACAGAGGGGTATAGGGAACCCCTTTAGTAATCTTGCCACACAGTCCAGTCTCTAGTCCAAAGCGCGCATAGCTTCAGCAGCCATGTGTGTCCACAAAATGGCGACTGCCCCACCTTGAGCCGGATGAAGGAGTTAAGGTGGCGCCGCCGCTCCTTCTTCAAAGACTGCACTCACTACAAGACGGATGAAGCCAAGATGGCGTCGTCAATCCTTCTCTGAGAGCAGGAGATTCAAATCCAACGAGGAAAACCAGGGTGGCGTCCTCAATTCTTCTCCAAAAGGCACAGCTCTGGCATTCCGTCAGCTCCAACTCCACGGTGGCCCCGGCATCAGCAAAACCCACTCAGTACAGCAACACAGCAAGCGCTTCAAACGTCTCACATTGAAAACCGTAACACAGCAAACTCTCCTCAGTTCTCCAAGACAGCTCACACATGACACAAGTTTCTCCAACATGCTTCCCCGGGCTCCTCACCGGGCCGGGCTGGGCATGGGGATGGAAGCCCACAGTTTGGCTTCCTTCCCTGTCTGCTGCCCCTCATGGTAGGGGCAGCTCTGAGGCCTCCAGCCTCCTTGCTGCTCCTCTCTGCTCCTTCTCCATTCTCTTCTCTGTCCTCTTCCGTTCTCTTCTCTGCCCTTTCTCTCGATTCTGTTCTGTCTCTTTCACTTGTCTTTATCTCGGTCTCCTCCCTGATCCTTTAATCCTCTTTTCTCTGGAGAAGGTTTAACTTTCCTTCTCCAAATCTCCACCCACCAATGCTAACAATAGCTATTTTAATACATCAACACCAGTAGTGGGGGCCACAGCCCCCTAACATCTTCATTTGGCTTGAAGGTGGGACAGTTGCCCTTTTGTGGACCCATGTGCAATTTTTGAACTAGAGACTGAACTGATTAGTAAGATAATCAAAGGGGGTCTTTGTATGTTCAGTGACTTTTGTCTTTTAATGAGTAAATCTGTTCGCTGTTTTTACAATAGTGTGGTCTTGCTACTGCTCTTACTAGCTGAGATGAACCTGATGAGTGGCTGGGTTTAAAGGGTCAGCTGCTCCTGTTTGTAAGTGCAGTTTGAGTTCTCTGCTTTGCTTATTTTGTTACTGAATTCGAAGGTCAGGGTGTGGCAGCACTGGTGCATCACAGGAAGACAAATGATTGCACAAAACCCAAATAGTTTTAGATAGATGTGAAGCCCAGAGGGGCCCATGTAGAGGAACTGAAGCCTCAGGTTCTCTACCTAGCTCACTCTCACATTCATTGAAAGCAAAATCCTAGGGAGGAACAAGGGAGTGAGTGGGAGGGGTACTGATATCTGGGCATCCTAGGATACTGCCTGTTGGGTCAGAGTTCTGGCTAATCCTATCATAGGATCTTGTCCATTGTTCTTCAAATCCCTCTTTATCAGTACTTTTGTTCTAATAAGAAGGTTTCAGCCTCATTGACCTTCCAGTTGATCCACCAAGAACTCTGGTAAGTATGAAATATGGCTGTGAATCCATGTTGGAAGAGTCTGGGGCCTTCCATTAAAAAATGGAGACTGAAACACACACGTGCGCACGCACATACGCACATACATACACACACACACACACACACACAATGTAGGACTGAAATTCTCCAAGAAACTGAATTTTCTAAAGCTATAAAAATCAAGGAAAGTGAGGAAAATACAAAGACAACAAACTTGAGAAGCTAGAAAGCAGACAGATTAGTAATACATGGCATAGCAAACACTTAAAAGGTGAAATTCAAGCTGGTATTTGAAAGATCAGATTGGGGAGCTGGGAGTCTCCACCCACAAGAGGATTATGGACACCACCCTACTCAAGTCTTACCTTCTGGCTACAGCTGAGGCTGCTTTCAACCTCACCCACCTCACCCAGTGAGTGACCTTGCCCACCTGCTAACATACTAGGAAACCCCTCCTCCCCATATCCCCGCCCCTAACTCCATGTGAGCTCAACTTCACTAACTCCATGTGGGCACGACTTCATTAACCCCCCACCATGGGTTAATGGACCTCACCCAGGAGATCACAGCAATAAACTCTTAATTGTACTTGGCCTGGCTCCTGTTTCTTTCCTTGCCACCGTCCTTTCATATTCCTGACTCCTGCTTCCCTCCTTCCTCAAGGTACTTTCAATATTAAGGGTGGCTGATTTAAAACTCAAAACCCACAAAAGGTAATGAAGGCCGGGTATGGTGCTGCATGCCTGTAAACAGCAGCCTAGGAAGCAGCGGCAGGAACCAGGGATTATGGTTCCAGTCCCACTCAGGGCAACACAGCAAGACCTAGTTCCAAAAAAAATAGCTGAGCATGGTGGCATGCGCCTGTAATCCCAGCTACCTGGGAAGCTGAGGCTGGAGACTTCCTGAGTCCATGGTACCCTGGACAACGTGAGCCTGTGGTTCCACAGGCAAAAATAGTGAGACCTAGCCTCAAAAGAAAAATAAAGGTAATGAAGCTAGGACCCCAATATTGGTAAAATTTAAGCATCACCACCATACCTGTGTCTGAAAAATATAGAAGTTAAGAAAGACCTGAAGCCAGATAGAAAGCTAATCTCTTTTCTTACCTTGAGACTGTAAATCTTAAATAGGGCTCGGTCAATATTGTTATGCTAATTTAACCCCCAGTGCTAGTGTTCTAAGGCCCAGGGAGGGGATCATAACTGAACCAAGCCAGAGTGTGACTGATAATCACATCATCAGGATTCTGATGGGAGGGGGAGCAAGGAAAAGGGGGATATAGAAGAGAAAGGTGCAGGAACTGGAGAAAAAGGAAAATTTGGGGAGAATATGGGGGAGGATGAGGAGACTAGCAGAGAGGAGACATCAGGAGCAGAAGCAGGCAATTTTGCTTTGAAAGGGAGGACCTAGGAGCTTGTTCAACCTTCCCAGCTTTCCAGTCTTTGAAGGTTGGGGAGCTGGATGAAGGTGGAGAACAGGAATTCATTACAGAGTGTTGAGCTTCCCTAACAACTCAGAGAGGAGAACAAGTTAGAGATAGAGAGGCCAAGCTGAACCTCATGTTGGTTTTGGAACGCCATACCAGCTACAGTGACTGAGGACCAAAGACAAGGACATAACCTTCAGACTGAATCAAAGCAAGACTGAGGTAAAACCCATGCAGTTTCCAAGGAGCAGAAGCAGGGTTCCTTTCTGTTCCATTAGACTTTTAGTCTGTCTTCTTCTATTTGAATAAACCCCTGTGTTTACCCTTATCACGGAAGTTTGATCTCTGGAGAACTGCTTGTGCATAGGTAGAAGAACCCTCATTGATTAAAATTAAAAGGGGTAATCCCCTCACCTGATAACAGTAATAGTAAATTTAAGACTGGCATCCTTATCCCACATCAAAGACTACTCCTACTTTCTAGAAAGGATAACACAGATTACAGGAAACCAGAGTACAGTTAAAAGTAGAGGCACCATGTATCAAAAAAATGGGCAACAAGTGGTGGCATGGATGTGGAAAAAAAGGAACACTTCCTCACTGCTAGTGGGAATGCCAACTGGTCAAACCACTATGGAAAACTGTGGAGGACCCTCCCCTCAAACTACTGAAATTGGAACTACCATTTGATCCAACAATCCCACATCTGGGAATCTAATCTACCCAAAGGATATAAAAACACTCATTTAAAAGGACATCTGTACTCTGAAGTCAATTGCAGCACTATTTACAATAGCCAGGATATGGTAATAACCCAAATGCCCGAAAGCAGATGAATGGATCAGAAAGTTGTGGTATATTCACTCAGTATTACTCAGCAATCAGAAAAGACAAAGTTGATGTATCTGTGATAACATTATTGGATCTAGAAGGAATCATGCCAGTAGAAATAAGCCAGAAAGAAAAAAGAGAAATACCAGAAGGTCTCACTCATATTGGGATATAGGCAAAACAAACAAACAAAAAGACAAGTGAAATTTAACACTGTCAGAACAGAAGCAAAGGGGGAGGGGGGACCAGAGATTAAGATAAACCGGTTACCAGTGACAAGCTGGTGGGAGATGATTGGGATATACAATGAGTGAGGGTGGGTGGGTGCGTGGGTGTAGGTATGGGTGTGTGTAATCAATTTAAAAAAAATCACTACTACAAAAAAAAAAAAAAAGTTTCCCACTATTGTCTAAAGCAAACCTCACTTATATTCTTTCTCACACCCCACTAAGTGAAATTGGGTATGGAAACCAACAAAACAAGGTACCTATCTAAACTTAGAAATGGGAGCAGCTGGCCCTTTAAATCCAGCCACTCATCAGATTCATCCTAGCAGTAGCAAGATGATAACACCTTTTTTTAAAAAGACCATACTACCTTAAGAGGAAGTAAAACCAAAGCTGGGAATGGTGGCGCATGCCTCTAAACGGCAGCCTAGGAAGCCACATCTGGGGCCAGGGATGGCAGTTCGATTCCTGCTTGTAGCGGAGACCTAGTTCCAAAAAATTAGCTGGGCGTGGTGGCGCACACCAATAATCCCAGTTACCTGGGAAGCTGAGGCTGGGGATTGCTTGAGTCTGTGGTACCCTAGGCAACATGAGCCTGTGGTTCCACAGGCAAAAATAGTGAGATCTAGTCGGGAAAAAAAAAAAAAGGAAGTAAAACCAGTTTTGTTTTGTTTTTTTCACTAAAAAGACAAAATAAGCAAAAGTCAGTGAGGGTACAAGGGACTCCTTTGGTAATCTTACAACAAAGTCCACTCTCTAGACCAAAAGGCTACACACGGGTCCTTTGGCCACATGAGTCCACAAAATGCTCCTTCAAAAGCAGGAGATTCAAATCCAATGAAGAAACCAAGATGGCCTTGATCCTCCTCCAGAAGACACAGATTAAACATTGTTTCAGCTTCAACTCTAAAGTGGCCCAAAACCAGCAAGACTCACTTGATACAAGAGCAGCAACCACTTCAGAGTCTCAGGATGAAAACAGCAACACTCTAGATTCTCTTTAGGTCTCCAGACAATTCCAAGCTACACAGTTTCAAAGTTAAAGTGAGTCTCCAAGTAGTCTCCAAGTCACCTTATACAGGTCACAAATTTCTCCAACATGCTTTCCCAGGTTCCTCACCGGGAAGGGAAGCCCACAGCTGGTTTCCCTCCCTGCCTTGCTGCCACACATGGTAGTAGCAGAGCTGAAGCCTCCCGTCTCCCTGCTGCTCGTCTGCTCTCTCCCTTCTTCAGATTCCTCTCTTCCTCTTAAATCCCCTTTCTCTGTTCTTCTTGCAAGAAACTTGGGCTTCCTTTCCAAGTCTCTGCCCTGCAGGGTAATATCCCTGCTCTCCGAAAGCAGCATTACCACGGTAGTGTCACAGCCCACCAATTTCACCACAGCACTCCTATCATCAAGAGAAACATAATTTGCACACACATCACACAAAGCAGAGACCATGCTGGAAATAAGGAGAACAAATGAATCTTTAAATCCAAAATGCTTAACACATGTTATCCTCTTCTGCTGCAAAGCTCCAAGAAATACCAGCAAGTTTGCTTGGCTTATAGTCTACTCTCTTAGGAGGAGACTTGAAGATCTTTCTCTGGACAATCTTACCACCGTAATAAAAAAAAACCTCATATGGAGAACCACAAGAGGTTATCCAATTTAAAAGCCACAGAGATTCAGAATTCTAACCAGGTGCCTAGTTCTTTATTTTTAATTATGATAAGAAGTCTGAAAAAGTCTCTAACAATAAACTATATCAAACAGAAAAAAATATGATACTTAATTTGGGGGATGGGGGAAATTTTCTTTAACTTCCCCTCTGAAGTATTATTCAGAAACAGAAACCCCTACTTAATTTTTCATTTGTTACTAGAAATAAACAAGCAGAAATATGTATATTTGAAAAGTAAAACTATGAAAAACAAAATGCTTTCCTCCTAAGATTATAAATAAGGCAAAGACATCACTCAACATAATGGGTAATGATTTCTTGGCTAGGACACTTATGGCACAAGTAACAAAAGCAAAGGGAAATAAATAGGACTATGTCATGGAGGAAAAATGTGTCTGGAAAATGAAAATAACAACTCATTAACAAAAACATAATCCAATTCAAAAATGGACAAAGAACTTGAAAAAGCAGTTCTCCAAAGAAGACATACATAGTTAAATAAAAAATAAGTTTATTAATAAAAGCAAAGTCCAAAACTAAATGCTGAAAACCATCTTTCCTAGCTTCATATTGGATAATAAAATAAAGCTGTATTTCTCAAAAAATTTATGTAAACAACCCCAAGAAAAAACTAACAAAGATATACAAATGGCCAGCAATCATATGAAAACACGTCCACATCCACTAACTGCAAGAGAAATGCAAATTAAAACTAAATGAGGCACCATGTCACAGCCCTTAGGATGACCACTGACAACAGAAAAGTAATACATATCAGCAAGGATGTGGCAACAGAAACCCTTACAAACTGTTGATGGGATTACAAAATTATGTAGCACTAGGAGAAACAATGCTGAGGATCCTCAAAAAAATGGAAACTGGAACTAGCATATGACCCAGTAATCCTACTATGCTACTTCTTGGGTCTGTAATTACAAGATCTAAAAACAGTATCAAAGTTATTTGCATACCCATGTTCACTGCTACATTGTTCACAACTAACAAGATGTGGACTCAACCTAACTATTTGTGGACAATTAAAGAAAATGTGGTATATACACAAAGGAATATTAGTCAATGTTTTTCAAAAAGAAGGAAATTGTGTCATACACTACAAGGATAGATCTTATGGACACTATGCTAAGTTGATATTTATGATAATCACCAAATATAAATTCTGTATGGTTCCACTGACTGAAATGAGTTCTAAACTAATCACATTCACTGAAATAAATGAAACTGTGGTTGGCAGGGACTGAGAAGGTAAAACATGAAATTGTTCAATGGACCAGCATTTCATTCACACAAGATGAAAAAGTACAGAGATCTGTTGTACATTAATCTACAAGTAGTTAACACCACACTAATGTACTGAAAACCAAGGGTAAATTTAATGTCATATGCTTTTTCACTATAATTAAAAAAGACAGAACAGGCTAAGCTTCAGCCTACGAAACGGCCAGGGCTAGGGATCACAGTTTGAGTCCTGCCTGGGGCCGGTAGCGAGACCTAGTTCCAAAAAAAATAGCTGGGCGTGGTGGCGCATGCCTGTCATCCCAGCTACCTGGGAAGCTGAGGCTGGGGATTGCTTGAGTCTGTGGTACCCCGGGCAACGACAGCCTGAGGTTCCATGGGCAAAAATAGTGAGACCTAGCCTCAAAAAAAAAAAAAAAAAAAAAAAAAGAACAATCAAGAGGAGAAAAATATCCCAATTTGCAAATTACATGTTTATAAAGAAAATGTCAGAGAATCTACCCCAAAAATGTTATCACTTGATAACTGAGTCAGCAAACTGTATCTCTTTTGTGTTGTCTTAAGTGCCATGTTTTTCACTTTGGTGCTATTGGTTAATTGTTTAAAATGGCCTTCAAGCATAATGGTGAAATGCTTGCACTTGTGTTCTTAAGTGCAAGAAAGCTGTAATATGCCACAGTCAAAAAAAATGTTACATTAAGCTTAGACTTTAATAAGTCACCTATAAAAGAGATTCTTCTTATTATAGAACTATTTTATCCCTTCCCTCTGGTAGGTTACAATGAAACGGTAGCTGCTCATGAACCAAGGAGTAGAATATATCCTTACTAGGCACTAAATTTGCCTATACTAGTTACTACACCTGTATCTTGAACTTAAATTAAACATCAACTGAAAAAAAACTAAAGGGAAACACCAAATAAACAAAAATGTAGTAATTAACTTTCAAACCTGTTGAGAAAATCCAAGAGGCATAAAAGGTACTATAAATAGAAAAAATGTTAAAATAAGTCTAAATATTAAACATGCCAACAATATAATGAAAAGACTAACTCACCTGTAAAAAGATAATCTCAAATGAAACCCACCAAAATCCAGCTAGTTTAAGAGACAACCTAAAACAAAATAGCAAAATATGAAAATTAAAATAAAGGTATGCTAAAACTTCCAAGTATGATTCCATGAGGGCATACATAGTGAAATCTTTCCCTGAAATTGTGAAATGTGTACTAACATAGTCTTCGATTCCTATGTGTCATTATTATTGCATCTGTTGTCTTTTACAACCTCAAAAATTATGGTAGATCAATAGCTCTTAGGTATGTTCATTCAGTGCATTACTTATTTCCTCCCCTAAAATTCAAATACCACAGCTGGCAAACAGACCTAGTATAATTCACAAAGGTGTTGTAGTAACACAACAACAGTCATTAAGTAAACTGAAATTAGGACAAACTGTATTTCTGGTAGAGTTATATTTAAGTGAATTACTGTGCATAAATGTCACAATTACAATTAAGTTGCTTATAGGTTTTGGAGTATAAAATCACTGTGTACAATCCCCTTGAAGGATATATAGTCCTAAATTATTGTATTCGGTCCTATACTAATATTTTTTATCCAAACCTGCTAAACATAGGAAATAAAACTGTTGATAGTCCTAGAAGGTGGAAGGAAGGAAAGAAAGACTGGTTATGAATTGCAAAGGTCAAGATTGACTAGAAAATAAAATTATCAAAAATGTGATTAATCCTATATCCCAACACAAACATCTGTATAAAAGAATTGAAGAGTCTGCTGAAAATAAAAATTAAAACCTCTTATAAGATTTTAATTTTTTATTAATATTTTCACATCTGCACTATTATCTAAACCTCTAAAGAACATATGATTAAAAAAAGTTACTATCACCTATTTGTCAGAAAATGAAAGACATACACGTTAAGACACAAAGATCATACTGAACAGCAAATCCAGAACTCTAAGATAAATTCTACTGATGTCCAGTCCTGTTCCTTTTATTAGATACTGTATTATTTGCATGTAGTCCTTCAGAGAATTCCTTCCTCACATAGGTAGAAGCAATTGAGAGGGAGCTAGCTGGTGCTTAGACACTCCCCTCATTCACATTTGAAAGTTACTCTCACATTAAATCCATTTATAAATGGCCATTCTGTAAAAGCTCTACTGTAATGAATTAGTCTCTGTTCTTTAAACTCTCCTAATGATTTTTAAATTTCATTTACAAAGTCAAATTAAAGAAAAACTTAACACCACCTAGTCTGTTATCGGCTTCCATATTACAGTTAAGTACTAATTACCCTTTTGCTGTAACTCGACTAAAATATCACATAAAGTAATGTTAATTTTTAAATATTATGTGTGGGTAGTCCTAATTAAGAATTCTCTCAAAGCACTATCATCTAGGATTTGAATCTCCACTTTTGAATCTAACTGATAAACTGTAATTCTACAACGTTATCATAACTAGGCAGAGAAAACAATTCCAACGAGTAACAGCTAAAGATAATCAAGACATTTTTATAACATAACCAAATGTAATGACACTTGTACAAGCATTCAAATACAGCTATCCTCAAATATTTTGCCAAAAAGTCACCAACTGTGACTGTTACATGCACTTTTGTTACACAGAATTTAACTGAAAAAAAAAAGTAGAGTATATGGAGACTGATATTGGCAAGTAGTCAGAGAAAACACGGACACCAGGGGTTGGCAAAAAAACAGGTTTCTTTGGCCTGGCACCCTGTCTCAGTAGATTCATATCCAAATGCTGAGCACCCCTACAAGGAAGTTGGTGGTTTATATACCCTTTACATGTTCTGGTGTTCTGGGTGGGCCATGACTAATGGCCTGACATGATTAAAATAATATGAGGAACTAAGCATCTGCATACCTGGAAACTAAGCAAGTCATGGCTTGTTTATCCAGACACCCTAGGCACACATTTTAGGTCACCATGATTCAATATAGTTACCAAAACTGCATGTTATATTAATTACTGACTAAAACATAATTGCTCTAAGAGGATTTTTTCCCTATGGGTTAGAAATAAAAAATTATTGAAAATATGAATTAAATAGAAAAAGCATTATCAGTTGGAATCTATAAAAGAAACATAACATAAGGTTTCAATAACCAAGAGCCTTAATAATTTACTAAACTGTATTATTTCCACGTAGTCCTTCAGGTAATTCCTTCCTTCTTTGTCAGAAAGTTAATAACTGGTCACATAGGGTAGAATTGAGAGGAAAGTGTCAGACTTATACAATTTCCCATCTGCTCATTCACAAAAAACATCCCCTCATACTCAAGATCATCACTGTCCAAGAAAAAAATATATGACATGCTTTTTAGATTTTATTTTAAAGTAAGTTTGTACCACATAATCCACTTATTCTACTTTCCAAAATTAATCTTAGGAAAATGATCAGAAATGAGAACAAAGATTTATCTGCCTGGGTGCTGAACATTGTTTTTATAGTACAGAAAAAAAAAAAAAAGAGACAATCTAAAAGTTAAAAAAAAAAAAAGGAGGGTGGGGGCACAGAATTAAATACACCAGACCCATGAAAGGAAGTGGTAACCTTTAAAAAAAAATTTTTTTAAGGACTATTAAACGACATACAAATATTTTGCATTTTATTTTGGTGGGGAAAAAAGGATAAATATAAAACTACATAGATCATATATAGTTCATTAACTTTATAATGATGAAAAGTATTTTTGTAAAAAAACTGACATTTTGTGCCTGCTAAAATGTGGTTTTCCACAATCTACAGTCAAGATTTTGATCATCGGAACCGAGCAACAGATAGAGTAAGAAAGTTTTATTATTAATCACTAAGGAGGTTTACTTGACTAAGTTAATTTTTCAGTCTCACATATTCCAATTCTTTAAAAAATCAGAAAAGGGGACAGGTATCATTTTGGACATTGTACATGGCATTCAACCAGTAACTAAGACAAAATGCTAACAAATATTTAAATCATAACCTATTTGAGTCACAACCACTCTACACTTCCATTATTTTCACCCAGAAAATAAAGGTAAATGTGTGAATTTGCTCATTGGGGGTGACTGCAAGGTAATCCCGTTATTTTGAGACAGTACTCTGAAAATTCAAGGAAAAGGCTGTATTTAGTAAGTGAAACCAGATAAAATAACCAGAGAATTGTTTTGGGACCCTCTTCAATGTGATATATGTTCCTTCACTTCTCTTAATTTTAATTTCTCCTATCATAAACTAAAGATTAACCAGTTTATTCATAAAAGTGTAATAAGCATTAAATTGCCAGCACAGTCTTGCACGTAGTGGGCAATTCAGGACACGGCAGACACATTTTAAATAATTATACAGCTAGGTAGTATACATTTTCAACTATATTTAGTGTACAGTAAACCCCACAGCTAAGGAATACTTCCTCCAAACTCACTGAAAGTTCAAAATGACCATACAATTAACTACACAAGACAGGAGTCACTGAATATATCAATTACGTTAGCAAATCCTTTGCATGAACACAGATACAAATCTCGTTGAAAACAAGAGATTAAAAGAGGGCAAGAAACAGACTTTATTCTTACATAAAGAGTAAATCTAGAGGAACGCATACTTAAAAGGAAGAAAACACGTGGAGAAAGTAAGAAAAAAAAATCCAACAATGGCATCAAGAAAAGGTAAAACCTTTCACCAGAGACTAGTAAGACAGAAAAACTGTGGGAAGAAGTTGCTAGACAGGGGCTGCTTCCTTGGCATCCTATTCAGCACTCATTACTATTAGTCAAGGCAGAAAAGGAAGACTGTAACCTAAAATACTAGCTTGAAAGAAACCATTAATACAGAACACCTATAATATGCCTAATGGAGTAAAACACTCCAAGTTCTAAAGTAGACACTGAATGCTACAAAGCTGTACAGGATAAATCTCCAATTAATCCAAGTATCCCCAGCACTTACATAAGCTCCTAAATTTCTGACTATTTAATAAAAGGTGCTTGTATAACATAAAACTAAAACCTAAGGTTTTGTTCACTGCTACACTCTTAAAGATGTGGACCACTGAAATACACACAAATAGAGCCAGTTACAGATATCTTTTATAAACTCCACAATCCCAGAAACTATTTCTTCAATATCCTCTCAATCAGCAAATGCTGGTGATTCATCAAATTTTTAATTCGCCCTAAACAAATGTTCAATCAGGCAAATAAAAGACGATGGATGGAAGGATGCACACAGCCACTTAAAGATGTTTTGAAACATGTTTTACAAATTATTCAAGAATCACAATAGAATGAATCAGCTCAAACTCATTATTACAGTACATAGGAACACATTCTATGTTAATGGCGGATGTAGCTTTACATGTAAATTATAACATCTCTATGTTTCAACACGAGTTTGGAATTGTGAAGGCTGGAGGGCGGAAGAGTCAGGATATGAATACTGTGTACTGTACCTATCAGGCCTGAGGATTTTCTGGGTTTGTCACCAATTCGGAGTGACTCTGTAAATGCCTCAACAAAAGAAATCAAAGCTTGGCACAGGGGCCATAGAAACATGTAACCGAACACAAAGAGTAAACAGAACATGCCAGAAAGGTAGCACATATGAGGGCAAGGTGGTGGATGTTTTCATCACAGCTGAAGCCTGTGACGCACACAAGGTACTTTAAAGTTGAATGAACGAAAGGCGGGATGACAAGTATTTTGGGGTTTACGTTCATTTTCGACTAACGAAATTACTCAGGAAAATTTTCACCGATCAAATGCAGCGATGACATTACCAAAAATTATTTTCATAGGCTCCGTTAGCTAAAAGAATGGAGGGAAAAATAGGAAGGAAAGGTCTCGTCAGAACGGTGAGCCCTGCAGAGACGCCCGGGCTCTCAGCAGTTTGCAGGCTCTGGGTCAGAACCAACCCTAACAAATACTGGGCCCTCAGGGACGCCCCGCCCTAGCCCGGCAACCCGGGTTCCCGCCGGAGCGGACTGAGGACCGCGAACCGCCACGGAGGCACCGGAGCCGTCTGCCGGGCGGGCGCCCGTTACAAACAGCGGACAGCTTCTGCGGGGGCGAGCGGGCTGCACTTACCGACGCGCAGCTAGCCGCGCACCGCGAGAGGAGGGACAGAAAGGGGTGTTAGGAGGGCGGGAGACGCGACTGTGGACTGCAGAAATGCCGAGGCCTTCCTCTGGACCTAGCACCGACCTGGGCGTCCCGCCTTTCCCTCGCGCAACCGCGGCTCCTGAGCCCCGCGACAGTAAGAACTGGAATTGCCGCAGCGCGTGCCCTAATTCCTTTTTGCCTCTTCCCGCCGGATTTGCCGCGCGCTCACGCCCGCCTCCATGCAACGCCTCTCGGGCCGCGAAAACGCCCCTCACTGCCCCCTCCCGGTGCGTGTGCACCAGAGGCTGCGTTCTCGCGAGAAGTTTCCTCAATTCCCCTCCCCCTCGCTAGTCGGTGCGCGAACGAGAGAGGAGGAGGGCGCTCCAGGCGAAAGCACTGCAGACGCCATTATTCTCTGTTTCTCTGCTGCACCCACCTCGACGTCTTGCCTACGTCCCGCTTTTTGCCGGCCTATAGGTAACTGGAGCTATTGGGTTTGGGTTACATGGATTCAGGCCGAAGTTTGGCCCCCCAAAGGCTGAGTTGAATTTTTCCAAGCTCGATTTTTCTCGGGCCCTTAGCGGCCTTACAGCCTGAAGGGAGGCGCCGGCGGGAGGCGGGGCAGTCGCCGCCTCCGACGCCTTGATTGACTGGGCCTTAGGCCAATCACTTGGCCCTCGCGCCACCGCCGAAGCCTGGGCCGCCAATCGGGCGCGACGATGGAGTAGGAGAGCGCGGAGCGGTGGGGGAGGGTTGTGGGGGCCTGCGCTCGTTCTCTGTCGAGCTGTGACCGGCTGAGGCGGCGCAGCGGCAAAAGGGCCGGTGGCCTCGCGCGGTGAGAAGCAGAGTTGGATGAGTGGCGCACGGGGGCGAGGGTCGGGAAACTATCTTTCCGCTTGGGGGAGGCGGCTTCGGGGTGGCTGGAAGGTTGGCTGATTCTCCGAGAGGGAACGTGGCCCTGTTTCCCCTCCCCCCTAACTCCGCCATTTCCCTGAACGTAGTCCGCAGTCCGCGTTGTGGTCGTAGGGACTCGGAGTGATTGGACCTCTGCCTGTCGATGAACTGCGGTGGTCGTGGGAATTAGCACTTAGTGTGAGGCGAAGGGGCCGGCGGGCGGGACCAAGAAAAAAAATCGCCTCTTTGTGTGGGGTCCCGCCGCCCTCCGCTTGCGGGGCCTAGGCTGGGAGCGGGGTGATGGAACGGCTGCGGCTGCCTCCGTTGCTTTGTCTCTCCCGCGGTAGGGGGGGAGGGAGCGGGGGGTGAGCTCGCGGGACCGCGTGGTGGGTGGGGGAGGGGGCTCGCGCTCGGCTCCGCCTAGTAGCACGTAGTCGCCATTACGCGGGCCGCCATTTCCTGTCGGATCCCTGACCGGAGAGGTGCGGCGCTTCTGTTTCTACTCTTGTTACTCCGCTGTCCCGGTTCCTGGTATCGGGCCTGGGGAGGAGAGGCCAGGTTTTTCGTTCCACTGGTCGAGAGAGGCTGAGCGCTTTACTTGATCTGAAAAATAGTCTCTAAAGGATACGAAGGGTAAATCTCGGCAGCGTTCTCCCTACAAAAATAGCTCCTGTTATTTATCTTTAATCACCTTGGTCCAAATCTTCCGCCGTTCCTTCTTACTTGAGTGACGGGCCACAAGGTTTTGTTTCCATCAGTCATTAGTAGAATGGCTTATTGACAAACGTGAGAACGGAAGGCATTGTGAGAACTGTTGCCCCCTTATGGGGTTGTTTAGAGTAGCCACTCATCCCTCCTTTTAGCTGGAGCCCCTTGTCACCTTTTGCCTTGTCTCCTTTTGCCGCTGCTGTGATGGGAACTAAAAACTGCTGTGACTGGTCGCACTCTTAGTCTGGCATTATAGTTACAATTTTGACAGTGTTTTGAAAAATTCCGTTAATGACGGTGTTGATAGTCCATTACTCTCCGTTAACTGCAGAGTAATCTGGTAGTGTGGGTTCTTCTCTGTATCGAGATTTGAAGTATATTCCGGTAATTTTACCTGATCGTTAAATTTGCCATTGTGTTTGTGGACATAATACTTTCGAAAATATAATGGCAAGTCATTGAGAACGCAGAAGTGATGATGAAATTAATTTTGCGCGTCTCTATTATTTTCGGGGGTAAATTTGAAAGGCAGCTACGCTCACCTCTGTATAACACCAACGCACGCGGTGATAAATTTGGCTCATGGGTTTATGTGTATAAAATAAACAGTGGCTCTGGTGGAACTTGGAGCTAGTCATTGGAAAACAAGTGTTCCTCTTAAGCTAGAAATATACAATTAGTAACTCAATTGTGTTAAGATTCCAAAACAAAAAAAAGCTATCAGAAGAAGTAGCTCTTCAGTTTGTTGTTCATTCTTACTATTCCATAAGAATCAAAAAAACTGATTTATGTTGGTTTTCATAGGCTGTTGAAGCGCTTGATTGTCAGTTGGTCCCGCCCAGAACACTTCAGTTCTCCTCTGCAAGGATATATAAGTTACTGTTGCTGGTACGTTAGAAGCCCAGTCGTCGTATTTTTGCCACTTTTAATTTTTGGCAAGATGCAGGACTTGCTTTCTAAAAAGCCAAATGCACTAGCTTTTTTTTTCTTCACTTTTCAGCAGATTGGTGTATCCATTTAATACAAGAAAATGGAAACTGAACAGCCAGAGGAAACCTTCCCCAACACCGAAACCAATGGTGAATTTGGTGAGAAGAATCTGTACAACTTTGTTTTCTATTTCATTATTTTATGTGTATTTAGTGAGATTCCTTTTACTTATGGACTAGAATTTGCATGGGGAACAAAGGGCTTTTATTGAAATTTAATAAAAGTAATAAAAATGCTTTTCATTGGGTTTTACATAATGAATTCTAAGTATTTTACTGTGGTATAACAGGAATGTGTTTTGATTCCTCCGTAAGTTCAGGAATATTGGTCATTTTAAAAAATGCTTACTAACAATATGGAGTTGATTTTTCAGATGATGGGCTAAAACTAAAATGAAAGTAAAAGTGCTTTTTCTTGTGTATGCTGGTGCCTGCTTTGAAATCTAAACCCTTGATTTCTAGGTAAACGCCCTGCAGAAGATATGGAAGAGGAACAAGCTTTTAAGAGATCTAGAAACACAGATGAAATGGTTGAACTACGAATTCTGCTTCAGAGCAAGGTATACATTTCATTCCTGAAATTTTGGAAGTGACCTTTAAGTAGAAATTACATTAAGTTCACTTAAACCCCTTAGGAAACCTTCAAAGCTTAAAGATTAGAGAATAAAACTTCTGATTCTTTCTAAACAGATTGGTGGGCAATCAGCCATCTGACTTTGTTTTGTTATTGACTAAAATGAAAACTATATGGGGTCTTTGAGGCATTGGTGGATTGAAGATCTCTTCTTTACATTGTAAATTCATTAAGAAACATCAAACATCCTATTGTTTTGATAATTTCCTTGATTGATAACATGATGCAAAATGACTGTATCTTGTAATTCTTTGCTTTGTAAAAGGGTACTATAGAATTAGTACTTAAATTTTGTACTAAATTATGTATCTGGTATGCCAAGCATTAACCCCTACTCAAATCACTTAACGTTCCCGAGTAGATTTTTCAATCCTATAACAAAAGGGGATAGGTATTTTTTTTCCTGTTTAAGTCTTAGGAAGACAACATTAATAAGTTTCATTTTACCTTCAGAATGCTGGTGCGGTGATTGGAAAGGGAGGCAAGAATATTAAGGCTCTCCGTACAGACGTAAGTATTAGAGAATTTAAATTACACAAGAAACTTCAATTTATGTGTTTGTAGAAATTTAATGATTTGCATCAGAAATCATTTAATAGGCTAGGTACAAGCCATTTGTAATAATTGATGACCTAGATGATTTCAGGGTTTTGTCTTTTCCTGATTTAACAAAGCCCAGATTAAGTCTGGGGAGTGTTGTCTATATTAAACCTCTTTCACATTCTAATAATTTTCCACCAAATTATTCACTTCAAGATAAACATCTTCCAATTAGAAGTAGCAACAAATTGTTTTTTAAAAAGCCCTTAATTGCACCATTTCCCATCTGTGGATCAATTACAGTATTGAAAACCATTGCAGGTGGCTGATTAAATCCAGGAATTTTTTATTTCTTTTCCTTTTTTTTTTTTTTTTTTTTAAATTTGTCCATCTGTTCTTTAATGGCTTGCACATGGAGCACAAAGAAAGTAATGCTAGGGTTGCATGGTTTAAATATGGGTAAAGAATAGAATAGGCATTTAATCTTACAAGTGGGGAACCATTTGTCAATGCCTATGATTTGTTAGAGTCTTCATATTTTATAGTGGGTTGACTCTTGTGATTAGACACATTAAATGTTGGTATCACCAGAAATGTGAGCATTTATAGGACTTGGTTACACCAAAAATTCTAAATTTTTTTCCTCGTAGTGTGCATACTCTTAATGTTTCCTCGCTAAAGTTGAGACAATAACTTTGTGTTGAATACTTATTTGACAGTATTTCATTTCTCTCTTGGTCGCAGATCTTTGTATGTTCCTCTTGATTACTGTAAACTGAACTTGAAAATTTGTATGAAGTTTACAAACTTGCCTGTTAGGATCTTACGAATGCATTTTTAAACCTCCAGGAAACCAAACTAGTCTTTTTAAGAATTAGGGTTTTCGGTGGTGTGGGAATTTTCGTTTTGTCTTTTATAAACCTCTCTTCTTCTTAATCCAGATGTTCTATATAAATTATCTGGGTTAATTTCCCCATTTCCTCAAGAATATCAGTAAACTAAGTCATGACAGGTTTTGTGTCTACCCTCATGAGCCAGCCTGCTACTGAAACATCAGTTGTTTATTATTTTTTTATTTTTTTATTTTAGTTTTTTTATTTTTATTTTTTTAAAGCTAATACCATCATTTAAGGTCCTTAAATGTTAAGCCACGGTCAGGTATAGAGAAGTCCATTATTGTGTTAGTCTTCAGAACAACTTAAGCTTGTTTCATTAATTGAGAGTATGAGTATAGTTTGTATTAAATTAAAATTTATTGCTTTTCCCCCTTTTCCCTCTCCTTGTTTTTTTGGCCATATATCTCCGTTGCCCATGTACTGGATCGACTTACCCCTGCGTTGCCCACCATGACGTTGGCCCATCCGCCCCTGAACGCCCATGTGAAAACCCTGGTTGGCTATGCCCAAAAATGTGCTCGTTGCCAAACGGGTACCATACTTGACAACTTCTGATTGAATGCCCATGCCCAATGCCAACATCCACGAACGCCAATGACCAATGCAGTACAATGCCAGTGTTTCAGTCCCAGACAGCAGTGGCCCCGAGCGGTATGTCCCAACAGTTTATGCCTCACTGCCTGATTAGAAAGAGAGAAATGTATTTTATTACCTGCCTTTTATATAATTAAATAGTATCCCCTTTTAGACGGTGTATTGTTTTTCAAGTTTCTGTCTTATTTTCCCCATTAAGTCTTTTTGTCACTGAACTTTTACCGTGAGTTGCCCACCCAAACGATCCACTAATTTTATTTCGATGGAAGGAGCACAGCTTCAAGTGTTGCATATTTGCTGCATTGTAAATCAAATTGTTACCAAAATAGTCTCTCGCTCTGTCTTTGTGGCCCACCTTGCTTCCCAACATTGCCTGTTCATAATTTTTTCTGATGAAATGCTAACTCTGGTTCACTTTCCTTCACTTCTCATTTGTGTTGTCTTTGTTTTGTCTTGCATTTGTATTTGTTTTCTTGCAGAGCCCATTAGTGATCTAATTTCTAACTGGTATCCATAACCTTACTCCAGATACAATGTTCACCACTTGCATATTCCCCCACTTTGCCTAAGAGAAGGTGTGCCAGTTTTTACCAATGTAACAGCGAGGGTATCCTTAACTTAGTGGTGGCGGGGAACATGAATATTCAACTCTGCTTCAGTTCTGGTCAGTTTATTGCCCACTTAATCTGAGCCCTTCCAAAAGCCCATTCTTTCTGTCTCTGCAAGTCTCCTAATACTGTTATAATGTCTGTATTGGGCATAAAACAAAATGCATGTGAAAAATCTATAAATAGGTTACTTTAAATGGGGAGTATTAAATTGTATGTTACTTCTCTGTAAAGTTTGTGTATTGGTGGCAACACAAAACTCATTTTTCTTTTCCACCTTTTTTGTACTATCTGGTATTTGTGATGTTTGACAGCATATTGAGTATCAGTGCTGATATTGAGACAATTGGAGAAATTCTGAAGAAAATCATCCCTACCTTGGAAGAGGTAGGCTCATTTTTTGTGTATTTAGCACTTGAGTGAGGGGGGATAAAGTATGTTTTATTGGGATGTTATGGGAAGAGGTGGGGAGACAGTGGTTTAAGTGTGTAGCAACATTTTATGGCTCAATGTAATGTTCAGGGTTAATGTACCCACATTTCTTTTAAAACAGTCTGGCCACTTTGGAATAAATGAGAATTACCTGTGGTCATTGGGCGTTTTCTTTTATGGGTTTAGCATGTGTTTTATGGGTGTTAGTTTTAGGGGGTTTGGTGTTTTAAGATAGAATATTCGTTGTGTGGGCCATGTTGGAAAAGAAATACTTGGATCTAGCTTGAAATTTTTTAAGTTGTAATTTTCTGAGTATTTTATATTCTTAGTGTAGACATGAAGTTCTTTAATACTATAGGAGTCAAGTATGTTGTAGTAGCTTTACCAATATATGCGACAATAGCCTGATCACAGTAGACACTTAACCTATTACTCTTATTTTTCTACTTTCAGGGCCTGCAGTTGCCATCACCCACTGCAACCAGCCAGCTCCCGCTCGAATCTGATGCTGTGGAATGCTTAAATGTATGTCATAGTGCCATTGAACCCCACTGAAGTATGGAGCCTGGCCCATAGGATCAATTTTATTTTTACCATAGTGTGCTTTTCCCATCTCTAGAAAAAGGCTTAAAAACATGATAAATGAATGGTCTTACAACTCACTGTTGACCCTGCTCCATGCTGCAGTGGGAAATAACTACATTTGCAAAGTGCTTTGCAGTCATTTTTATTATGGTGTTATTTGAATGTTAATAATAATTTTGTGGTAACAGCGACATGCTAAATGGCTGCAGTGTGGGTATGGTGTTGCAGGACCTGAAAATAAAATAGTTTTTTAAGGTGGTGCAGAATGTCCTTTTTGGGCCTGGCTATTGAGGATAATAAGCACATAACTGGTAAAGTTATTGAAATATAAATTCAGGTTGCTCACTGCAACAGTATTATTGTTGTGCTTATAGCGGATAAGTACATTAGTTAGAGAATCCTTAATTAGGAACTAAAATTTTGTAACTCTCCCTTTGCAGTACCAGCACTATAAAGGAAGCGACTTTGACTGCGAGTTGAGACTGTTGATTCATCAGAGTCTGGCAGGAGGAATTATTGGGGTCAAAGGTGCTAAAATCAAAGAACTTCGAGAGGTAAAAGAACTGTTTTCTATCATATTGCTGAAAAGTACTTTTATATACAGACATGATTCAGTGGTCTTTTCCCTCTTTCAACGTCCCTTCACAAGATGCCTCGTCGCTTCTGTGCTAGTTCGCTATTAAAATAAATGTGTGACCAGTTATTTTGGCAAATATTTTTTACCATTGCAAAGTTCTAAAGTTAAGGTTTGTATATTAAGGGAAAATTTTACTGGATATAAATTTATATGAATTTTCAGGCATTTTAGGAAGATGGAGCATTGTTTTTCTTCTGATTAATGCATTTCTTTATCCGCAAAATTATTACAGAATACTCAGACTACAATCAAGCTTTTCCAGGAATGCTGCCCTCATTCCACTGACAGAGTCGTTCTTATTGGAGGAAAACCAGATAGAGTGGTAGAATGCATAAAGATCATCCTTGATCTTATATCAGAGGTATTTTCACAATACTTTTAATTTCATGAAGTAGAAATCTAGTCTTATTCAAAGGTAGATCTTTAAGTTTGCCAATAATTTGAGAAAGTGTGGAAAGTGGTTATTTAACAGTGAAATCTTCATTTGAAGTTTCTGTAATTTATACTACTGTTGCACAGCTTCCCAACTGGTATGCCATTAGGATGGTCACTTATTGATAGACTTCAATGTGTTATGAAATGGATTTGTAGTCTTTTGAGATTGGCAGTTGAAACAAGCTGCTGATCCCCTTCCCCCATAAACAACGAATACAATTCTTTATTGTTTTGGACTGAGAAGTACTGAATTAAATCTTTAACTTTCCTGCTATTTTTACTTATATTCCTGTCCTAGTCTATCTCATGTACCTCAGTTAAAAAAAAAAAATGAAAGGGATTGTTAAAATCAGGGTTTAGCGTGTGAACCTAGGCTTTATTCCATCTATAACATTGCTGTATTTTTGTTTTAGTCTCCCATCAAAGGACGTGCTCAGCCTTATGATCCCAATTTTTACGATGAAACCTATGATTATGGTGGTTTTACAATGATGTTTGATGACCGCCGTGGACGTCCCGTAGGATTTCCCATGCGGGGAAGAGGTGGTTTTGACAGAATGCCTCCTGGTCGGGGTGGGCGTCCTATGCCTCCATCTAGAAGAGATTATGATGATATGAGCCCTCGTCGGGGACCTCCTCCCCCTCCTCCTGGACGAGGTGGTCGAGGTGGTAGCAGAGCCCGGAATCTTCCTCTTCCTCCACCACCACCACCTAGAGGAGGGTAAGCTACTTCATACACACTATTAAAATATAAGAGATTGCTTTTGGGGGTGGGAAGAATAGGGGGTTTTGTTTGTTTCGTGACTTATCAACAAAGCTGAACTGACAGAATATTACTGTGCTTGCAGAGATCTAATGGCGTATGACAGAAGAGGAAGACCTGGAGATCGTTATGATGGCATGGTAAGAACTTGGGGTTTATCATCAGTGTGTATGAGCTGTAAGTTTGAAGATGAATTGAAACATTTACTTTACAAACAAATTTGTAGATAATAACTTTTCAATTATATCAGTTTGCTGAAATATTAAGAACTTTATTGCCAGCATGGGTCTCCCCCCTCCAAATGCAGTTGCTGATTAATATATTCTATTAATGTTGTGAGATCAGAACTGGGCATGTGTAAATAGCTTTATGATAAATCACAGGTTTATGTCCATTGTCTCTAGGTTGGTTTCAGTGCCGATGAAACTTGGGACTCTGCAATAGATACATGGAGCCCATCAGAGTGGCAGATGGCATATGAACCACAGGTTGAGTATCGTGTGTATTTGTATCAGTAATTCAAGATGCTAGTCTACTCAGCAATGTGTTTTATTGTGTCGTATTTTTTGGTTCTTTATCCTGCATACCTAAGTGATTCTTCCTCTAGGGATTACCCTAAAATTTACTTGCTAGAAATAGACAGGGAAGATGTGGGTGGGTTTTGGTTTCTAAAAGTTAAGGGATTTTAGGTATATTAAAATTTTGAGAGATAACTCTGAAAACAACGTAATTTTTTTTCCCTTTTACTTTTAGGGTGGATCTGGATATGGTAAGTTTTCTTTTTTGTGAAATCAATCTTTATGTTACGTTTTTTCTAAATGAACTTAATGCTCACAATTTAAATCAGATTATTCCTATGCAGGGGGTCGTGGATCATATGGTGATCTTGGTGGACCTATTATTACTACACAAGTAACTATTCCCAAAGATGTAAGTATCTTTTATACACCATATTTAATTTTTCAACTTGCAAAATATTTTAACAAGCATACCTCATTTGGGGTTTGTTAGGGACGTCGGTATTTTTCTGTTTCAGTGACAGTGCTACTAGAAGCAGTTGAGCATTTGGGGAGGTTTTTTGTTTTAGGGAATATAAATATACATTTGTGTAGTATAAATACGGTGTGATCCAAACGTAACTAGTTAGGAAGAATTAAATAATCAGAATAAATAGCTATGAAGTTAATCCTCTTATGATCATTGAAATTGTGGATAATGTGTATTTTAAGGTATATCGTAAATTACTAGTTTTTGAAAAATCTTTTTTAGTTGGCTGGATCTATTATTGGCAAAGGCGGCCAGCGGATTAAACAAATTCGTCATGAGTCAGGAGCTTCGATCAAAATTGATGAACCTTTAGAAGGATCTGAAGATCGGATCATTACCATTACAGGAACACAGGACCAGATACAGAATGCACAGTATTTGCTGCAGAACAGGTCAGTTTTAAGTTTAGCTCTATGTTCTACAACTACTAAAACTTTAAAAAGCTTTTCTTCTCGGTCGATTTTTCTTTTAGAAGCCATGGTGTCTCAACCTTTTGGGGACCTAACTTCTAAACATTCTAATAGCCTTGCTTTAATTTTCTTCTGCTTTCTTACTAAAAATGAAGACATTCAATACTAATCTTGCTGGAAGAAGCCTTAACCAAGCAAACTTCTCATTTCTCTGGTGAAAACTGCTGCCAAAACCACTTGTTTATAAATTATACAGAGCCTGTAGAAAATATAGAAGAATCAGTGGATGTTGGTCTAGTTCTGTGTGGAAGACTAGTGATTTTGTTGTTTTTAGATAACTAAATCGACAACAAATCACAGTCTGCCATATGGCACAGGCCATGCCTCTACAGGACAAATGATTGGTGCTGTAAAAATGCAGCATTTCACACCTGGCATTTCTTTGTCTTTTCTACCAAATAATAACTTTTGGTTTCATTTTCTTAATTCTACTCTACTAATGTCTGGTTTACTATTAATCACTTTTCTTGGTTTTTACATTGCTCTAATTTGTAATTGCTAATGTTTTAGTTCTTCTAATTGTAATGGACATGCTTATTTTAATTTAGCATTGAAATTGTCTTAATGTTGATTAAGATGTTACGAACAAAAATTCTAATTCGTACTTTTTTTTCTTTTCTTTTATAGTGTGAAGCAGTATGCAGATGTTGAAGGATTCTAATGCAAGATATTTTTTCTTTTTTATAGTGTGAAGCAGTATTCTGGAAAGTTTTTCTAAGACTAGTGAAGAACTGAAGGAGTCCTGCATCTTTTTTTTTTTATCTGCTTCTGTTTAAAAAGCCAACATTCCTCTGCTTCATAGGTGTTCTGCATTTGAGGTGTAGTGAAATCTTTGCTGTTCACCAGATGTAATGTTTTAGTTCCTTACAAAAAGGGTGGGGGGGGAGGGCGTGCAAAAAAAACTAACATTGAAATTTTGAAACAGCAGCAGAGTGAGTGAATTTTAATTTTTGTTCATTGTTGGTGGTTTAAAAGAAAAATTCCCCCCATGTAATTATTGTGAACACCTTGCCTTGTGGTCACTGTAACTTTGGGGGGTGGGGGGGACAGGGAGGAAAAGTAACAATAGTCCATATGTCCCTGGCATCTATTCAGAGCAGTGTGCAGAATGTAATGCTCTTTTGTAAGAAACGTTTTATGATTTTTAAAATAAATTTAGTGAACCTATTTTTGGTGGTCATTTTTTTTTAAGGTGGTCATTTTTCAAATGACTGCATTCCACAACCCACCCCCAAACTAAACACTAAGTTTGATTTTCAGCTCCTCTGTTGGATATATTAATGCATTTCTTCTTGGACATAGGCAAAATATCTTGGCAAATTAAATTCTGATTTCTTGATTTGAAAGTCCATTGCTTGGGGAGAAAATGTTGTCATACATACTCATGCATATAAAATAAGCTGAGGGGGGATTGTTTTTGCAAATGCTTGCCCCTACTTGACATTTTTTCTATGTTAGCAATTGTGAATAAGAACGAAGGGTGGGGAACAATACAACAAATTGAGTAATGGTAAAAATATACACCAGAAGCCTAATAGACAACAAGTTTTATCCAGAATATTACTTGGTATGGAAGTGACTGATGCTAAATAAATTCTTATTATTTTTTACTAGATAATTTCTCACGTATAGATTTAAACTGTCAGCCTGTTAGTGTCTATTAGTTACTTTGTAAAATATATATATACTTGTTTTCCATTGTATGCAAATTGAAAGAAAAAGATGTACCATTTTTCTGTTTGTTGGATTGTGTAGGAAATGTTTGTGAACGATTCAAAAAAAAGATGAAAAAAACTTTTCTGTGGATGTTTGTGTAGTATCTTGGCATTTGTATTGATAGTTAAGTTCACTTCCAAATAAAACTCCCTTAATACTAGAATTGATGTGTGCCCAATTTCAACAAGGGTTGGTTGACAGCTGTAAGCTTTGTTAAAAATGTTCCTCTCGTTAGGAAATACAGTAACTTAAATTATGTATTTTTTGTGTGTGAAGTGTTTTTCTAGCATTTAGAACTGAAAACTGGGGGTGGTAAATAAGAAATTCCAATAGTTTGATTTATTGAATAGTGAGTCTAACATAAATGTGACCTTAGATGCCCAAATTTTTATATTCTATTTATCACCTTGGGATATTGAGTCTTAGTTTTCTAATGTTAAAATGGTGCTAGTTTGATATTTTGGTATTAGTTACCAATAACAGTTAAGTGCAGGGTTTGGCTCCTGATTCATAGAACTCCTAAAGTACTAATGTTTTCTGTTTAGGAAATGCTTGCTCTTTTAATAAGCATAAGTAACATGCAAATAATGCCATTTAAGGTAATGGTGGGTTTCAGTGGCACTCCCCTTTTTACAAGGGGTGGGGAGATGGTGTTCTATTGATGTGGAATGGAGCCAGCATTATTTCAGACCTTGTTTTAATTTTGATGTGAACTCCCCAAAGGGAAAATTAGACTGAATTGTTGCCACATGGGTGATGCTAATCCCAGTTGGGTAGTTTAAGGGTGAGTTGGGGTTGCTTGTGTTGAAATGAGCCCTTCCCCCAGAGGAAAATTAACAATAAAGGTTCTTTAGTCAAATTATTACTCCTACTGGAGGAAAATGTCCATGGGGAAAACACTTGACTTTCATAGAGTTTCAGTGGGTCACTTAAAATTCTATAAATACATGGGTATCTTGTTCTCATTTTACCAATAAACAATTTACTGAAGATTAAGTACTGAGAGAAGTAGGTAAATTATCTGGTATTGATATTTTGGTTATAAAACTTTGGGAGGGAGAGACCTTGTCAGTATTGCCATAAGTGGTTAAAGTCATGTTTGAATGTGCTTTGCAAATAGGCAGAGAGAATTCTCAGTTCAATTTTACTGAACAAATGGGACATTGAACCAGTTTTGTAAGAAGCATATGTGTTGAATTGGAGTGGTAAGTTTTTATTAAACAATGTTTTTGAGTATCTTTTTGAAAGTTAACCAAAAGACCAGACCATATTAGGTGTATAGTTTTTTCAAGAATGAATTTAAAGCCTTTATGTTTACACATTTTAAAGGTTTGCCTTTATGAGACTTGTAAAATGTCTTAATTATATTGAATATTGCAAGTATTGTATTGGATGGACCAGTAATTATTAAAATAGTTTTGATCTTCAGTATGGATTAGATCTTAGAAAAATGAGTATGGCAGTTTTTCCTCTTAAGCATTTCAATGTTTGCCTTGAATGCTCAGTGGAATTACTGTTTATAAATGACAGCTGTTAATTTGCTTAAAGTTGCTGCTAGAGGTCATAAAGGCTTAATTTGATTATTAAATGTTTAGTGCTGTCAAGATTTGGAGACTAGGTCTTGGGTATTTTTGCCCATGGAACCACAGGCTAATGTTGCCTGAGACTCAAGCAATCCCCAGCCTCAGCTTCAGGTAGCTGTGATTACAGGCACGCGCCACCATGCCCAGTTATTTTTTTAGGACTAGGTCTTGCTGTGTTGCCCTGAGTGGGATTCGAACCGCAATCCCTGGCCCTAGCCGCTTCATGGGTTAAAGCTAAAGGCATGAGCCACGTGCCTGGCAAGATTTCTATTGGGATTCAATCTTGATGGGGCCGTAATGTTCAATCAACCTGAAATAATACTGTATTTTATCAAGCTTTGCAACCTTGAAGTAAAACACCTAATTTCTTACTGGTGGCATTGTACTTTCTAGACCACTTTGAGAATCACTGGTAGTGTAGGCTAAACATGCAAATTCTGAGCCATGTCTCAATTCTGCTGAATCTAGAGGTGCAGAGTCTGCTTATATAAGAAGTCCTTTAATTAGTAGTAAAAAGACCATTGTTACATAGCAACAATGTACACCACAGATAGGCTTATATACATACCTTTTCATTCAAATAGTTTCCCAAGGTGTGCCCTAAGGCTACAGTGGTTAGCAGAAACGGTATTTGAAGAAATAAAATGAGTACTGTGCAATACATTTAAGAACCCAACAGATGTAATAAATACACGTTCACAAGGATGTACTTGAAAAGCACTCAAATTCAACTAGAAAAATACTCTGCATAACCCAAAATTCTGCCCATTGCTCTTAGATGAAAAAAATGTCAACTAGAATACACTGGTGAACATCATAAACCCAAACCAGGCCTAAGCATATCCCATTGCTGAACTGAAGAATAAGAGGAAATACTTGGAAAAATAAGCCCTAGGTAATTAGGTGTTTGTATGTAAAATAAGATAATTTTGCTGAATCAAGGTTGTTGCATATACAAATACAAGTTGGAAAATGTAAGATGTTTTCATGTAGTGACTTCCCTTGCCAATTGATTAGCAGCCATGAGCAGATATGGGATAAACAGACCTCAATTTTGTTTTGCAATATAGTTTCATATTTTCTTACATTGACCACTTTTGCAGTTACTGTTTCCCTTAGGTAAGGCCCTTTGCCAATATTTGTGAAAACCACCCTGCTCACCCCAGTATCTTCCCCCTCCAATCATTACAACTCCTCACTGCATGCACTAGATTGACCTGTGAGCAGTCCTTTTCCTGGAACAACCTCACACCTTTTTATTTCACCTTATATTTGTCCAGAACCATGAGGATATTGTCTCCCGCCCCCCCCTTTCTCCCAGCTCCCCTAAATTAACCCTATAACCCCAGACCTATAATTATGAAGGGGTGAAAGTCAACAAAACCAAAGCAATACCTTTCATAATCCTTTCAGGAATATTTTCCTCGTGACCTTTCTGACCTTTCTGCCATAAGGGGAACACAAAGTATGGGGTGGAGAAGCCAGTTTGCTGTCTAGAACAAGAAAGTATGATAAAGAGGATTATAGTATATGACAGCTACATACACTAGATCAAAAGGGGTGGTGAAGGGAAAAGGCTCATTTTGATAGAAACTTGGCATTTACAGAGCAGAAGATGCTGTGTAGGTCTCAGATCTACTCAGGATAAAACCTGGGGCTAGAGAAATGACTGATTTTTGAAAGTAGTCATTTTGGATGGGTAGAATAGAAGTCAGTCAATGGTAGAAAAGCAAGGTTCAAGTCTCACTTCTATTTGGAACCCTGCAAAGTGTCCCTATAAACACATAAGAGACATTTTGGAAAAGAAATCCTGAGTTTTTACACATACATATGCCACAGAATATACCTTAACTCCAGATGAGTGTTAACAGGCTTGCCATGGGGTCACCGTGGTGAACAGGACAGTTACTGCACAGAAGGAGCTGTACAGACAAGTTAGCAGCTGCATGGAGACATAATAGAATCTCAAGATAATTGGTTCCAGTGAAAGTAGAAGTTATGCCAAATAAGAAAGACTACTGGATTCAATGCTAAGAAATCAGACCACAAGTTAAATTAGCTTTATTCATTTAGTGCTAACTACAGGAAGAACAGAGGCCAAAATTCAGTCATCAGGCAGACTCCATCTCAGCTGGAGGTCAGAGGCAGCTTCCTGACAAAGGCTCTTTCCTCCTTTTCCAAAACACCTTAAACCCTTCGCTCCCAGAAGACAGGTCAAACATCTTTTTAGAGAAAACAGTCAATCTGATTTTTTTAATTATTTACACTAATTGGACCATTTAAAACTGGGGAAGACCCAAGTTACTTCTACTTGGTATTTGTTTCCTTCTACCATTGATGGGAATGAGTATTAGAGAAAGTTAAAGGGTATATGTGAATCTGGGAACTCTGGAAGTCCCAATAAAAGCAGAAGTGGCCCAGTTGGGTTGCCTTCATATCTAACCCATCTATTCATGCTTGTATCTCAAACTAGCAACAATTCTGTGTACAATTCAAATTGCAGAACTACACTAGAATCAAGTTTACTCAGATCTCCAGTTAAGACCAAGTCAGGGCCGGGCATGGTGGCGCATGCCTGTAGGTGGCAGCCTGGGGAGCCACAGCCAGGGCCAGGGATCATGGTTCAAGTCCTGCAGGGGGCACATAGCAAGACCTAGTCCCAAAAAAATAGCTGGGCGTGGTTGGTGTGCTCCTGTAATCCCAGCTACCTGGGAAGCTGAGACTGGGGATTGCTTGCATCTGTGGTATCCTGGGCAACATGAGCCTGCAGTTCCACGGGCAAAAATAGCAAGACCTAGTCTTGAGGAAAAAAAAAAAAAAAAAAAAGACCAAGTCATTTCTTACAAACTCCAGATGCCCTATTCAGTTTCTGTCACTCCTCTTCACATGAGGGCTTTTCCCCAGTGAATCAGTGGCACCAGAATCTGCTCTCAAACTCTGCTTCTAGGAATTTGATCTGTGACAATTGAGCTGGAACTACAGCAGACATTTGTCACCCACACATCCTTGACTTAGATTTTGATGTAGTCAGCAATGAGATTTTGAGTTATCTCTTGAAGAAGGAACGTGAGCTTTTTACTGTGAGGACTAACTGCAATACATTGGGCAGAAGATTTTGGGTTTCTTCCCTTGATTTTACACAGCACTGTGTTAAATCTAAGGGGTACATACTGGAGTATTTTTGAAAGTAAGTGTATAGAAAGAAAATTGGCTACTGAAGTTATGGAATCAATTATAGCCTTTTCTTAACATAGCAACAGTTTCTGCTAATAACACCTAGTTTTCCTTTAGGAATTTTTCTTGCCCAGAAGCTTATTCAGTTGAAGTAGAAATTCTAATCCTTATAGATTACTTATCACCCAAGAGGGTGGGAATTTAGCCCAAACTTGACCAATCAGAATCTGTCTGGGAATTTAAAGCAGAATGATGCAAGCAAATAGCAGTAACTGGTTAAATTTTTCAACAGTACCATTAAAAGAAGCTTTGGGCAGATTCTATTCTCAATAATCTCTAGAACTGTCTGATTTCTGTTTACAGGCCTAGAATTCCAGTGTTCCCGTCCATCATGTGAGCTTTTTATTAACTGCTAATTTCAGGGAAGGCAGCAACAAAGTGTGACAACTATTTTTTCCTCCTTAGTTACCAAAATCACTTGGGCCTTCACAATTATGCCATCGGAGGTATAAATTAGTCATTTTCTAGGGAAGCCCCAGGCTCTATCTCAAGGCCAGTACTGTACTTAACAGGCAATGAGCAACATGTCCAAGTTCTAGTTTTTTATCTCCTCTTTCCAATTTCAATAAAATTTTGCACCTCACAAGCAAGGTATGACATTCAGCCACCAAAATGACTGAATGATGCAACCTGGAATGATGGAAGAGTCAACATCCAGTGGGGGAAAATCTAACCAAAGGGAAGAGATAGGAGAGAGATGGGTCACTCCCATTATGGGACCT
>PVHY01010208.1:0-52936 GCA_004024945.1 Uropsilus gracilis | reverse complement strand
TTTTTTTTTTTTTTTTTGAGACTAGGTCTTGCTATTTTTGGCCGTGGAACCGCAGGCTCCCGTTGCCCGGGGTACCACAGACTCAAGCAATCCCCTGCCTCAGCTTCCCAGGTAGCTGGGATTACAGGCATGCACCACCACGCCCAACTATTTGGGGCTAGGTCTCTCTGTGTTGTCCCGAGCAGGACTCAGACCGCGTTCCCTAGCCCCAGCCGCTTCATAGGCTGAAGCTTATAGGCACGAGCCACTATGCCCGGCCTTCAGCGGTATCTTCCCTCTAAACAAAGAGGGTGTGCAGTGCCCTTATTGACAGCTTCTCTGTGTCAGGTTTTTGTTCACAGCTCCACAGTGACATTGTAGGTGTCATATTTTGTTGGTTCTCCCAGTTCAGTGCGTGTGGTGCTCGCCTTGTTCCCCTTGACTCCTGCCTGGGTGGCACATTTTAAGGGACTTTCCACCAGTACCTTACTCGTTTGGTTTCTGTGGATGAATAATTGTCTTAAGATATTACTCCTGATTAGGGCTCTCATGTTGGAGGCAGACCCAGAGGAGACTGTGGCAGACGTGCCCCCCCGCCCCACAAGACTGGATTATTTTATATTTAAATCTAACTTTGACATTAGATTTCACGATACTATTGGAGATTAGAGGTGATGATACACAATTAATGTGTATCATCACAATTAATGTTGTGTAATTTCAGAGGAAGGGACAACTCTACAAGTTATGTTTTAATCCCATTAATGAAAATGTGTGAAGTATCAGCTGAGGTGTAGTTATATTTAATACTGTGTTGAATTCAAAGCAAGTAATTCTCTATTAGTTAATATCAAATCAAAATAAAAGCACTTGAGTGCTGTTAAATTTAAGGCCCCTCTCGGAGAGTTTCAGCTTTGTCATAGAAACACCAGACTGTTTTAGGCAGTTTCTGTAAAGTGAAAGACACTGCTTTGCTGTGCTTGATCTAAGGGCTGCTTTTAGTGTCTTCAAAAAGATAAGCACATCACTTTTTATTTTTCTGTGGATGCCCACGTAGAGCCTGTGTAAATAGGTTGAGCGCAGGGGTTGATTGAGATATTCACACCTGAGTGTTGATGTTAGGTTGTCATTGTTTTTCTAATGCCTGGTGAAGGGCAGAGAATAAACAGAGAGATTGCACTGCACACCGCAGTGTAGTACTTGCTGGAGTACAGGACGCTCACTCTGGTGTCTACCATCTTGTTCTCCTGGTAGTCTTGACCAGGTCTGTGTGGGAGTTGTGCTTCTGTCTCTCACAAACTTGCCTTTGGGTGAAACAGTTTTGTTGATGATTCTTTGAAATTATGTTACATTCCCTTGAACGGTCTGTTTAAGAATATCTAAAATCTCATGCATTTGAAACTATCTTCAGTATATATTTGAACTGAAGATTAGTCTTAAGAATTAATGGAGTAGACACAGGACCTCAAGAAATGTCATTTGTGTTGGACTGGTGACTCAAGGCCAAATGCTGTCTTCCTGCTACCCACACGTGTGTGAGGGAGCAGTGGAGTTGTCTTCTTGGAGCTGACTCCAACGTATCTTTCTTCCTAGGATTGAATTTCTTCACAAAAATAATTGCTGTCTTCACTGTGGGTCGGGCTGACACATTTTCTAAGGAGTGCTAGCACCTGAAAAATTTCTCTGCTTTAAAGAGCTGTGTGCATTTCTCATAATTACATGGAGGTTTTTCTTGGAGACTTTTGCAAGTGCTCTTCTGTTTCCAACTTTCAGAACTGTGTACTGTGATGAAACTGCCGACGAGGCTTCAGGAGTTAATGTGCATCAGCCCACAGCGTTTGCTCACAAGTCACTCCAGCTCTCTGGAGTGTCTCTCTTTGGGGAGGAGTTTTCTGCATCAGCAAAATCTTCCCCAGTGTGTTCAGCTGCACCAGCGGTAAGAAAGAAAAGCAAAACAAACATAAGATGGAATCATAGATTTTTGAAAAGTTTAAATGAGGGTTGTTAAATAACTTTGCTAAGATACATCTTTTAATGAATTCCCATCTGATCTGAGAGTTTAAATATTAAGTTTTGGGACTTAAGTTTCAGGGATTGAAAAAGCTAGAAGATGCCTTTGCTACCTGCCAGCTTGATGTGTATTAACATCATACACTTGAATTCTAAGGCCTAGGGGAGTGGTATATCACCTAAAACCCTTTTATAATAAAAGCAGGGAATAAACAGAGCTCACATTTACCTTATGTAGTGAATTGCTGGAAATTTATCCTACAACCCACATCTGAAACAACAATTATTCAGGAACTCTTTGTTTATACCTTCCTAGAGCAGAGAATCTTTTTATAAATTAGTCATTCTGGACTTCTTTTATATTATTTAAAAGTCAGATTCTTTTTTTGTAAATATCCAATCTCTATTAGATAGCCAGATTTTTTGATTATAGGCAATAAAATTTTCTTGCTTTAACTTGAACGGGTAAGTGTGCTTTTTTTTATAATGTTCTTTCTTATGAAATATCTTTATTATGAAGATGCTATGCTTATGTATTTCATGCTGGCTGTATGATATTGAGCTATGCTCTGTAACAATGAAGTTTTGCATGTCATTGCAATTGACATTCTATATGAATTTCAATTTACTTACATAAAGTATTTCTAAAGAATCATTTTTTCTTTTTGCATTATTGCAGGAAACTGAGCCCAAGTTGTCACCTAGCTGGAATCCCAAAATTGTTTATGAGCCACACCCACAACTAACTAGAAACTTCCCAGAGGTAGCGCCCTCTGACCCCGTGCAGATTGGAGGACTACTTGGCAGACTGGAGCTGAGTCTCACGTTGAAACAGAATGAAGTGCTTCCTGGAGCTAAGGTCATTTTTTTTATTTGTTTTAATTTTTTTTATAATGAAAATATTTGTTTTATTTTCTTCAGTGAAAACAAATGAAGTTACGTATATTCCTTAATGTATGTAGTGACCTGCTGATGCATAAATGTGGATCATTCTGTCTCTAGGACACCTGCTATTTATGGGTCAGCATCTTTGCTTTCATGTGTTTTCTCTGTCCACAGTTTGCAAAATGCATGTGGGGCTGCCTTTACCCTTCTGCAGTGGCTCAGGTTTTAGAGCTGTCTCCGCCACCCACTCCCTCATTCTAGCAACTCAAGATCACTTGATCTTGAACTTGAACATCAAGTTCAGATGACTAGGAGTTTATTAAAGTACCTCTGTCATAAAATGAAAAAGTTTAAAGGAGAAGAGATTTGGAAAGCAAGAAGCTGACTGTAGAAGATGCTTAATTCTATGTATATAAAAATAAAAATATCCATCTCTGTGTTACAGTTGTTTTCATAGCTGTGTAGTATTTATGGAAAGAGATCAACTTTTCTCGTGATGCCTAATGGCTTTTAGAAGACGCTGTGAAGATGACTACTCTTGTTCCTTAATGAACAGCATTAAGCAGTCTGCTGGAGAGTTGAGAGACTTGCCTTTCATCTCTTCTGGTGCTATTTTTAGCTTTCAGAGCTACTTTTCAGTACAGTTTCTGTAGTTTCTAGTTTAGATTTAGAAGACAGCAGGTTTATACTTTTGTTCAACCTACTCTAACAGAGCAGGTTGTGTGAATGGCTCCTGTAGCCAGACCTGTGAAGTGCTTCGAGCAAATGCAGAGAGCAGCAGAACACAGACCTCACTTTAGTAAGTGATAGAAGGAGGGAAACGCAAGTTGTTTTGCAACTTGTTCCCGCAGGAACAAGGAACCACTAAGTGCACGTGAATGTACAGACAGAACTTCCCAGAGGTTTGACGTGTCCCTAGAAATCCTGCGGAGTCGGCACACCTGACTGTTGGCCACGGCAGCGACCAGAATGGCAGCATGTGCACTACTGCCTGTCCTCTCTCCACGCTGCCTCTTGCTCCTTTCCATGACAGACTCAGCAGGGCTAAGCTTCTTGTAATGTGGCATGATGGGGGGGGGAGGGGCACAAATGCAAGCGCATGATGGGAGCAGAAAGTCATAGATGTGTGCGTGCTACAGGGAATACCCTGCCATGGTGACCTGTTGAGCACACTCGCACAGCCAGGTCTCTGGGGGCAGTGTTGCTCTAGGAGAGAAGCTCCATCCCGGTAACAGTCAGAGTTCTGCTTTGGTTAATCATCGCCCTCGGTGTTTGTATATTTGGTCTTTGCACGGACCTAAGCTCACGCACCTACGTGTTGATCAGCAGACATGCCTCTTTATACTGCGTCTGCACATCTGTGTATAGCATGACAACAGAACGTCTAGAGGGTTTGCTTTGTTAGCCATGCTTGATATTTTGTGCTATTACTGTTTTTGCTCATATGTAACTTTTGTCTTAACAACTTGAGGGTTTGAACACAGTGTATTCTTATTTAATAAAAAGGCATGCTACATGGAAAATTCTTCTTCTTCTTTTTTTTTTAAGACTGGGTCTCGCTATTTTTGTCCATGGAACTGCAGGCTCATGTTGCCTGGAGTACCATGGACTCAAGCAGTCCCTAGCCTCAGCTCCCCAGGTTGCTGGGATTACAGGCACGCGCCACCATGCCCAGCTATTTCTTGGGACAAGGTCTTGCTGTGTTGCCCTGAGTGGGACTCAAACCGTGACCCCTAGCCCCACCTGCTTCATAGGCTGAAGCTTGCAGGCACAAGCCACCGTGTCCAGCTAAATGGAAAATTAGTTTTGGAGGTTAGTGTTGAGAAGCATGGTTTTATATTCTTAGTAGAGAAGGATGAAGTCTCTTAGTTGTGCTCAAAGTATCAGCTCTTTTCTAGTGCCTTAGACTATTAAGTCTTTCAGGTGTGTGGTCAGAATGGTGGCAAACTGCATGCTTCTGTTGTGAGAGTCTTTCCCCTTTGATGGTGTGTAGGTCTGCTGTTCCATAGATTCCATTTCAGCCTTCTGTGTTTGCAGGAATACATCATCTGTAAAAGTAGGGGACTGCCTGTGTTACATTTAGAGACCGTTGTTTCAATTACTGTTTTATATGGAGTTTTTAGTTTGTTAGGTCAGTTACCTTTTACTTTTTATATTTCTGGAGGCCTTGTGTGGAGCTTTTATCTCTGAACTTGTTTCCTGAGCTGTAAAATAGGAACAGCATTTGGATTTAGAGGGACTCTAACAATATATAATATTGTGATAAGAGCCAGAGAGTGAACTTTGTGCAATACAGCGGGCATTCAGAGCGCATCTGTTGGTAAGAAGACCCTTTGTCCTCTGCTAAGGAGTGTGGTCTATGGACAAACTTATGAAAGGCAATTATATCTGCTCTTGGTTTGAATCAAGTGCTAAGGATTATGACTGGGGCTTTTGGAATAATGATGGGAATGGATACTGTTCTACTCTGCCTTGATAGTCTCCTTGAAGACTGTCGTAAGGCCTCCTCAAATAGCTTACATTTTCAGAAAGCTTACGAGACACAAAAGCAACCTGGAACTTGCCAACATAGAATTTCTTAGGAAGATGTTTCCTCTTAACTAAACTTAACATGTTTAGTGATCTTTATGTCTTTGAGATTGTGTGAATTAGTAGAGTCTTAAGTCTCAATAAAATCGAAGTAACAAAATCGAAGACTAAATGATCAGTATTCACCAGGACATTGAAATACACTGGAGCTTGTGGGATGCGATTCTAATGTGTGTTTATCCTGAATAGTTTTTTTCTTCTTCTTGAAGTTGGACATTGATGGGCAAATAGACTCTGTTCATCTATTCCTGTCGCCACGACAGGTGCACTTGCTTTTGGATATGTTAGCAGCTATCGCTGGACCAGGCAAGTAACATTCTGTCATTAATTTTCATATTTTGAAACTTTTTAGTTAAAATATAGAAATTCCCTATGCAGGAAATTCTGTTCTATAAGAATGTGAGAAAGTAAAGATTTATTGTAAGTAAGAATCCTAAATACTTTAATTTGATTAGAATTTTTTGAATGGTGTTACCATAGCATAAATTAGCACTTGGGTTATTTGTATGCTATTCTTAATTTTTAAAAAATTATCTGACTTCTTGGGTTGGTGATAGTGCCATAGACAGAATTTTTTTAACACAGTCGGTGGCATTTAAAAAAATATTTTTAGTGACTCATCTCTCAAAGATAAGATTTTTGTGGTTCCTAACTAGCTACTTCAAGCTGTTGCACAGATCTCTGATTGATGTTGCGTAGTGAGGACTTTGTATTGGGTGTGCCGTTGTCATTGGGTCAACTTAATGGCCATTGGATAGTAGATTTGGAGAGAGAAATAATGAACTAACTCCATGTTTAATTACTGTTTGCTTTCCTTTTTTATGCTTTTAGAAAATTCTAGCAAAATAGGGTTAGCTAATAAAGAGCGAAAAAATCGACCCATGCAACAGGAAGATGAATATCGAATTCAGATGGAATTAAACCGATATTATTTGAGAAAAGACTCCCTCCCGGTGGGTGTATCTTCCGAGCAAAGCTTTTATGAGACCGAATCAGCTCGTACGCCATCTAGCCGTGGTAAGCACCACAAAAAGTGGACATCAGAATCACAACAGCATCATCATAAAGCAAAGGAAACTTCTCCTGGGCCACTCTCAAGTTTAGTGATGAAGGACCAGCAGGTGCCGGCAGTGAGGAGGTATAAGCCCTATGGGGGCCGTATCCCAGTGGTGCACTGGCACGGGTCCTGCTGTGTCCTTGCTGATAGTGTGGCTTCATTCTGTGAGTCAGAATTCTTTCCTAAGAAAGCCAGTTACAAACATTTATACAAAAGCTGTACTGGCTCTAACTGTTCATTTTGTCAAGTTCGTATGTGTGCGCATCATTTATCCAAGGCTCCTTTAAGTAGGAACCTTCACGAATTTATCAGTTATGTGAACAATGTAATCTTGTCTTGCTTTACTTTGCATTTGCAGTTATTTCAGGATGTATATGAGCATTAATACCATAAATAATAATCACTTTAAGTATTGACTGTTGAACCAAACTAAACGTTTTTAAGTCTGCTCAAGAAATTTGGGCATTATATGCTCATGTGCATGAGGATAAAACAGTATTTAGAAAGGAGTGAAATGTAAATAGAATCTAAGGAATGTTTTCAGCTCTTTTTTTTTTTTTTTAAAGGACTAGGTAGATGAAACAGGTCAGAAGGAAAAAGACCACGAAAATACACAACTGGGGGTGGGGGAGGGGAACGGACCCCCGGGGATTACAATGATATGAAATATATGTATATATAAATAAATTATTAATAAAAAATAGGTAGATGCATATGAAACAAGTTTGCAAGATATTTATACCATTTTGATCTGAAATTTAATACCTAAGCTGTCATATGGTACTTAAACACACCATGTAGTACTGCATACCATGTATATGATGACCTTTTGCTGACGCATCTGCAGTTGATTGTTTACTATATCATTAATACCTTGACTCCAAATGAATGACTCTGTTTAAAGTAGCATCAAGTTAAAGGCTTTGCTATGTTCCAGCTAATATGACAGATTAATATTATGTAAGTTAATTTGCTTTAAAGATAAGAATCATGGAATTATAGTTGACAAGGTTCATTCTCTCTAGAAGAAGAAGTGTTCTTCTCCATGGCCGATATGGATATGTCCCACAGTCTCTCATCTCTTCCACCTCTTGGGGACCCACCAAATATGGACCTTGAGTTGTCATTAACCAGCACCTACACAAATACCCCAGCAGGATCTCCTTTGAGTGCTACTGTGGTAAAGTTTTGCTTAATTTTTGTTCTCTTTTAGAAGAAGTTATTTCTGAAATTCTGCATTTGATGCATGAACTTAAGAAAGGTTCTTTTTTAGCTTCAGCCGACATGGGGAGATTTCCTTGATCATCACAAAGAACAGCCAGTAAGAGGGTCAGCACTGCCATCCAACCTAGCTCACCCGACAGCTTTGCAGAAGACTTGTAAGTACAAAGAAGACATGTGTTGGTAGTTTCCATTGGAGTTTAAAGACATTTAATGATCAAAAAAATTGTCTCTTTTTAAAACTTGTCATTCAACTGCTTTTTAATATTTTTTAAATCTAGTCCATTTAACAAAGGGTAGAAAAAATTGTTGAACAACTTATGTCAAACACTCATTTATGTAAATATAGAAATATTTGTAGTGAAAAGTACACAATCGGTTTCGTATTATTGTTGCAGTATAGAAGTCCCAGTCAGCCATCTGATTTTTGTTTAACTTGTTTATACTTTCCTTGCAAAATGAGCCTCAGTTTTCTTCTCTGAAAAATTTAATTGAGGTGTAAGGAAAAAGTTGGTATGCCATTTTTGGTTAATCTCTGACTCTTTCAATACAGTGCTAGTAATGTGAAAGCTTTGTTTATTCATTTCCCTATTATACCATCTCTTTTGTACCTCCAGTATCAGTGAAGAATTCTATATATAAAATGCAGAAAAATAATATTTTATTTTATATCATTCAAACTGGTGTGTTAAAACCTGACTTTCAAAACTAGTATATGGATAAATGTTTTAGAATTTTGATATTATAGATTATCGGTATTAATAATTTTAACATATATGTTTCAGCTCTTCCTTCTAGATCTATTTCAGTGGATGAATCCAGGCCTGAGCTTATTTTTAGACTGGCAGTGGGGACTTTCTCAGCCTCTGTGCTTCACATTGATCCTTTATCCCCACCTGAAACATCGTTGAACCTTAATCCTTTGACGTCTATGGCAGTAGCTTTTTTTACTTGTATAGAAAAGATTGATCCAGCAAGATTTTCAACCGAAGATTTTAAGTCTTTTCGAGCAGTATTTGCAGAAGCTTGCTCTCATGATCATCTTAGGTAAATACTCTTATTTACTAATAATCTTTGAAAAAAACCCAAATGTCAACTTCATATATATCCACCCATCTACTTATCTCCATTTGTTTTTCTAATTCACATTTTATTTGTAAATGCGGAGTGAGGCTTTCCTGCCCTGAATGCTTGGAGAAAATCACCACACGATCACTTATTCAAGTTATTTGGCTCGCACAGCCGTTCAGATAGATGATCAAGATGATCCTGAGTTGTCTAACTTATCTTTTCTTTGGCTCCCTGCCCTGCTCTTGTCAAGTGTCTTTGACTAGATTTTGCTCTCATCCCTACTAACATGATCATAAAAGTAGTTTGAGTGTCTCTTGCTTAGCAGAGGATGAGAGGGGCATGAACTAATGAGAATGGACATGGAAATAATCTCTCTGCCACCGGCCACAGACTGGGAAAGAATACCAAGGCTAATCATGAGCTTGAATGCTACATTATTATTTTTGCTTTAAAAAAAAAAGAAAAAACCAGCAAAATTATTCACAGTGCCAGTCATATTACAGTACAAGTGCACATCAAAGTAGCATGCCTCATACATCTTAAATTTACACACCATTGCATGTCAGATTGATTCAGTCAAATGAAACTTCCAAATGGCTAGTAATTTTCTTCATGGATTGAATCCTACCAGATGAAGAGATAATTATGTCTGTAAGTGTAAGATGATTAATGGGAAAATACTGTTATCTTAACATGAAAGTGACCCATGAATGGTTGAGCCATGTGTTAGTATATTATATGGTTTAATATTTTTAGAAGCCATTTGGGCTTTTATTTTAACTATACCTTTTTTAAATATTAAAATTGATACCAAAGTAGTTTTTATACCTAGTACCCCCCCCCCCAAAAAAAAGACAGGCTAGTGACTGTATTTATAATCACTGTAAAAACATTTTCTTACCAGTTTTTACAAGCTTTCAAGTATTTGTCACTAGGAAAGATAACAAGCAACAGAAACTAGAAGTCGACCTTCATTTGCACCCCTTTGAGTTAAGTTTTTAAATATTACAAGATACTTTTAGATCATTTCAGAAATGATTTTTCAGCTAAATAATTACAGTGTTTTAATTTTTCAGTTAAATAATTACAGTGAATATGTTAAAATGTGAAAGGAAGAAGAGAACTGTTGGGAAATTAGTGGATTCTGGGTAATTTTCTCTCAGCAGAGCTGATTTCATTGACTTATGTCAGGACATATGAAATCTGAAGCAGTCTTTCTGGTTAAAATTCTCTCCCTTAGGAATATCAATTGTTTTTACTAACAACTTGAACTTGTCAGTCAGTAGGTAATTATTGTACTTTGTTAACACTGTACTGTTCTTTAATATGTTGATTAATGTAGAAATATAGGCATAACAAGAAATATAGGCAAAACAAGACTGTGTTTTGTTTTGTATTTTCATAGGTTCATAGGTACTGGTATCAAAGTATCCTATGAGCAAAGGCGGAGATCGGCTTCCCGTTGTTTTAACACTGACATGTCCATTGGGCAGATGGAGCTTCTGGAATGCCTGTTTCCTACTGATTTTCACTCTGCCCCTCCTCACTATACAGAGGTGAGTGCTACGTGCCTTTCCCTTAGGGTTATTTAATAAATAAGCTTATTTAATAAGCTTATTTTGCTTTATAAGAATTGTGTGACTTAGGGGGTAGGCAAAGAAAAAAAGAATTGTGTGACTAGCAATCATTTTCTTTAAAAAAAGATAGGGGACTCCTATGTACATTTATATTTTGTTTAATGAGATTTTAAGTATGGCATAGAAGGCTGTTACGAGAGTTTGTTAGAACTTACTTGGTTTAGAATGACAGGCAGGGGGTCAAATCACTTCAGTTCATTCATTTTTCTGAGCACTCAATTTCAGAAGAATTCAATTATTCAACAAATACTTACTGGATGCCTACTATTTGCATATTGCTGTTAAGACAAACAAAATGTCTTGAGTTCATTTATTATTAATCTGATGTTTTTTTAAATATTATTTATTGCTGTTACTTTGTCCTTGTATATTTTTTTTTATTTTCAAATACTTCCTTAGGCATTAATATACTTGAATCCTCATTTACATTTTGTAGGTAAGGCATGAAGTGTCACGGAAGTTAACTTTTCTAAGAGTCACTTTGCTAACACATGACAAAAATTCAACTTAAAGCCAGTTTTTCTGACTTCAGAAAGCTCTTTCCATTATATTAGCCCCTCTGTTATTCATGCTATTAATTACAGCTTAATATCTTACACTTGTCTTCATTTTTAAGCTTTTAATGTTCCATTCCAAAGAACGAACTGATTCCCATCCCCCTGTGTGTCTTCAGCTTCATTATAAGCATTCTGAAAATAAAGGGCCCCAGGTAAGAGGTCTTTACATTTTGGTTCGATATGTAATTTGTTATAACTTTAAGGGTTTCACTCCATTTTGCGGTATGGTCAGTGGTCATATTAACGCTTTCTTTTTCTTAAAAGGGTAGCCAAGCAAGACTTAGTTCTGTTCCTCAGAAGGCAGAATTACAGATTAAATTAAATCCAGTATTTTGTGAGCTGGATATCAGTATTGTGGACAGGTTGAATTCCTTGCTTCAACCACAAAAACTTACTACAGTGGAGATGATGGCGTCTCACATGTACACTTCATATAATAAGCATATTAGTCTGGTAAGTGTCCTAAAAATTGCAAGTGCTATTCATAATTATAGATAAAAGTAATAGGCTGATTAAAGGTCATTTCTGAGCCAACTGTACTTAATAGATTAAATGGCAAACTTTATAAAACAGCATTTGTACTCATGAAAAATTGGAGAACTTTTATGTATATCTAGTAGCTAGAAAATTTTGCTAATATGCTGAGTGAAATTTTATGTGGCTGTTTTGAATGATGGTTATGAAGACAATGAAACAACTAAAAGTACTCATAAAAAAAGCATTAAGTGAGAAATTTTCTACATTATAGCCATGTAAATATTGTATGTACATGTTTCTATTATTTTATAACCATGTAAATAAAATGGATGTGTAGAAAAGATCAGATAGAAATACACCACTTGGTAGCACTGATTATGTTAGAGGCTCCCTTTCCTTTCTGTGTTTATTGGAATTTTATAAACTAATTATAATCTTCACAAAATTTCACCTAGCCACATGTTCAGTAAACTGTCAAATATATATAAAATGTAGCCCATGCGGTGTGAGACACACTCTTAAGAATGGAAACATCATCCATACTACTCTGTTGCTGAGTGAGTCACACATCACTGTTACCCAGGTCTGGTGTCTGCTGTCTCTTCCAAGCAAATCAGACAAGAAGTCTACTAGGGATTTGGTGCAATTTGGGACATGTAGGGCCAGGAAAAAGATAGGCAACTTTGCTTAAAAAGAAAGGGGGAAGCCGGGTGTGGTGATGCTGCCTGTAATCCCAGCTACCTGGGAGGCTAAGACTGGGATCACTTGAGTCCGTGGGTTCGAGACAGCCTTGCTCAACATAACAAGACCTAGTCTCTGAAAAAAAGGGGGGAGGGAATATATTTTAATTTTCTACTTAACTTGCTTCTTCCTTAACTAGTAATGAGTGCTCATGTTAAGTCAGTATTCTTCATCTTGTATTGTCACAGTTGCTAGTTATTTTAGGTTCTGTGGGACTAGTGACTTTATTTGCTGTTAGCGAGAGATGTGTTGGGATTTAATACCTTGGGTTATTTTTTCTGAGAGGGGGGGTGGGTACTAGGTAGCCAAATAGGGGAGAAAAAGGAAAAGTTGTTAAAAAAAATTACCAAGTTTCTTCTAATATGAGATGGAACATTCTAATCTGTGGGATTAGAGACTGATTCATGTCATGAGGGGTGATAGCCAACCAGGGCTAAAGCTTAAGCTTTAGTACATTTTAGAGAAAAGTGAAAGCAGACTTTGACCTGAAGAGCACGTCCTTTAACCTTTTTATTATGATGTGACTTTGAGTAAACAGTGCATATGTGTTCTGGGTTTTGAGAATCATTTGATAGGATCTACCCGTAAATTAGGTGGGCATCCAGGATGACTTGCTTAGTAATTATTTATTTAGAACCTGTGATGTTCAGGCTCTGGACTTGGTCCTGGAAATATAGAAATGAGCTGGGAATGAACCTCTTTGCTTTTGGCGTAGTTTATCTAATTTCACATTCAGTCTGTAAAGTAACACATTGGTAGAAAAAGTCTTCAAATTGAGTTTGGTTGCTATTGTTATTTTTAACTGTATTGAATAGATGTTAAATTAATTGACACTTTTTCCTTTTTAGTCTGTAGTAAGATGCAGTGTTGGTATCTTTTCTTAGGTTCAGTTTCTGTTTCAATTTGTGTTTTTATATTAGAGCATAACTTTTACCAGTTCTGACTTTTGTCAATGTGTTCCAGTATAAAACTTCATTATGGTTATATTAACATGGTAGTAATTAATTTGACTTGGATTTGTATGCTTATACTGAGCAATAGTGATTATACCTATTGGAATGTTGAATACTAATGTCATTTATGTGTATTTACTTAATATAACATTTTAGCCTGTTTTTGATGTTTTGTGTTTTAGCACAAGGCTTTCACTGAAGTATTTCTAGATGATTCACATAATCCTGCAAATTGTCGGATATCAGTACAAGTTGCCACACCAGCATTAAACCTTTCTGTTCGCTTCCCAATACCTGATCTTCGATCAGATCAAGAAAGAGGACCATGGTTTAAGAAGTCGCTTCAGAAGGAGATCCTTCATTTAGCATTCACAGATCTAGAATTTAAGACTGAATTTGTAGGAGGATCAACCCCAGAACAAATTAAATTGGAACTTACCTTTAGAGAACTAGTTGGTAAGATTGAACATACCTATAAAAGAGCCAGACTAAAAACACAAATGCTGCCGAAACATAGAGCCCCAAATAGTACATGACAGCCCCCCTCCCCTGTCCCTTACCCCTGATATAGCAAACTGAAGAATATTATGTTGGAATACAGGAGTTAACAACTGTTTCCAGTGTTGTCTACAAAAAGCGATACGAATTTGAGAATTACTAAGCATGGTGATTTATTCACTTTATGGAAATCATTCTTTTCTGCAGGGAAAGCTAGTTCTTTAGCCTACAGTTTAATAACCTTTGCCTACTTGCTTGTTCAGGGCTCAGAGTAACCAGGATTTGAGTGCCAAACTGTGTTAGACACTTCACACATGTTAGTTTGATTCCTTTCATCATCATCATCATCATCATCATCATCATCATCATCAGTGGTGATAGGCTTATTATTGTTAATGATCCTTGGTGTTTATAAGTGAGTCATCTGTAGATTTGAGAAGAGGTACCTTCCGTGGTCATACAGCAATAAATGGCAGGAACAAGAGTCAAACCTAAGTCTGTCCTTAGAGCTTTCAAACACGAGTCACCCAGTGACACAGCTGGGGAGTCTATGTCTCTGTGTGGTCTGCTCTGTCAGCTGACGAAGAGCAGAGACAGGCTAAGCCGGGACTGGGTCTCTTCAGAATGTTGAGACCCAACTAGCTGCCCATGAGCTGCCCGGTTCTGTGAGGCCCAAGCAGCTGCCTGGTACTGGGCTCCCTTGTCACCAGCTCCTACTCCCACCACCCCTCTCACCTCCCTTCTGGGAGCAGCTGTGAAATTCCCTTTCCTGGGTCTCAGGTTCACACATCTTTAGGGATGTTTAAAACTACTGCTGATTGTGCCCTAATGAAAGGCCCTTTAAGGGTTATCCGATCTTCTCTCCAGTGGGAAGAAACTCTCATGAAGGAAAGTCATTTTTCACTTGTTAAATAGAATCAAAACATGTGTCGGGTTATTGTGAATAGAGGCAGTTCTTACGGTGCTTCATACAAAGTATTATGCAGTTAAGGAGCATCCTTACCTCTCTGTTCCTCGATTAACTGCTTAGTCTTTCATGGCGAGTTACCTCGAAGTGGCCATCAGTAACTGATACCTGCTGCTTCCCCTGGCCATCCCCAGGCACCTCGCACATCAGACACTTCTGCTGAGGAGTTTGAGTTTGAACAGAAAGTCGCCTCCGTGACCTGTCTGCTCCTCTGTCTCACCACATGCACACACAGAGTAGGGATAAATGAGTAACTGCCCCATTTAGCATTGCATTGAGTCCCTGGGTTAGAGGATCTTTGCTCCTCTATGGAGGAAAGTTTTTATTTATTTTTTTAATGATTAAGAAGAAATGCATCGCAGTTAATCAGTTTTGCTTTATTAGGGTCATTCCAGGAAGAGAAAGGAGAGCCATCTACTGAGTTTTTCCACGTGTCTGGGGGAGTAGATGGAGATGCAGCAGCATCAGATGACTTTGACTGGCCACGGTGAGTAAGCACGTGGGAGGGTGCTTGTGTTGAGTGGGAGACTTTTCTCAGAAATGGATTTTTCTAATCCTCTTAACCAGTCTTTTCGCCATTCAGTCTAAGCTAAAAATGTCCATCCTTGATGAAAAAAACCAGAACTAGATGGACAAGTTAAATATACATATTTATGTAGACAGCTGTGCTAGCAAATGTTTATGTTAGCTCCTGTGAGAGATGAAAGTATGAATGCATTTGTGATCTGAGGTCTCTCAATCTCTAACTAGAGGGTCAAACACTATTGAACCGTTTTAAAGAGTTTAGGGTTATAGTAGAAGAAATAGCGTGTGGTACCATTTGGCTAGTTGTCAAATGACTTTTCTGGTCAGTAATTGCTTTAGAACAGTATTTCAAGTGTTAAGGGCTTTTACTAAATGGTAATTCTTGGGCCCCACCCTCATTCTGGGGTGTAACTTGGGCATCATTGTATTTTTGAAGTTACACCTAGTGATTCCAATGTGTCAGTGAACCTAGAGAACCACTGCATTAGAATTTCTTAGCAGAAGAAATCGTTCCTTAATTTCAGTTAGCCTGAAAATGGGTTTATAGTTTATTATTATACTGAAAGAACTTTGTGTCCTAGAAGTGACTTGTTATGACATTGAAAGCCTTCTGCGTTGAAGCCTCTCTGTGGAATGCGTCATCTTTGCTGTGGTGTCTTCCTGCCACGTCAGGCCTGCCAGCCTCAGCACATGGCCATGCATACGGCAGCGAGCAGAGTGTGGGGCCTGGGTTTCCAGCCTGGGAAGAGGCTGTGCTTCAACTAGGTGGTGTCGACATGCAGTTTACGTTAGGGTCATTATGACCTGGGAACGGTGGTGGTAGTGCGTGGCTGGAACCGGCCGGCTCTTGCCATCCAGACCAGTGCAGTGTTTGACTGGAGGGGCCCTGCCTTATCCAACATGGCTGATGAAGCGCCAGGACCCGGTGCTGGTAGCCCACTTTAGAGGGCTGGGAAGGGAATCGCGTTACTTAGCAGTAGAAGTGAGTGTCACCGAAGGCTGTTAGCTCCTGATAGTTTGGGTTTGAAGCTACAGAAGACAGCGCACTTCTTCTGGTATTCATGGCACTTCTTCTGTTATTCAAGGTCCGGAAGGAAAAGGTTTCTTGCAGCAGCTCTGAAACTGTCCCCAGGCAGTCTCTCCTTTCCTGTTGGAAGTTTCCTCAACACAGGTCTTGTAGGTGTGCGAGTATCCTGTAAGGATAGAACACGAAGTGTTCAATGTAATGGTAGTAACTAGGATTCTTAGGTCTAATTGCTGACGAATAAAGTGGAAAATAGCCGTTTTATCCCCAAAAGTCAGGATTTCAGCTAGCCAAGTAGGAAGTGTCCAGGCCCTTCCTTTAATTTGACGCATTTCGTCGCCTCCACACACAGCTTCTCAGAGGTGGGCTGCACTGGGCAGCTGGCTCTGTGAGGAAGCTGAGCCCCACCAGCGGCGGGTCAGTGGTGCTGTTTTGGTCAGCTGCATGGCTGCTCAGGCCCGCCCGCTTTCACTTCCGCGTACATCTTTTCTTCCCCATTGTCTTTGCTCTCAGAATTGTGCTGAAGTTGAACCCACCAGCCATGCATTCCATTCTGGAGAGAATAGCTGCTGAGGAGGCAGAGGAGAGTGACGGTCACTACCCGGAAGAAGAGGAAGGCGGCGCGCACTCCCTGAAGGACGTCTGTGACCTAAGGAGGCCGGCGCCCTCCCCCTTCTCTTCCCGGAGAGTCATGTTTGAGAATGAGCAGGTGAAGGATAGCGAGCTGGCCCCAGGGGTTGTCTGCACCATGGCCTCTGGGCTTGATTCTTCTCTTTGAGAGGATGCTTTGTTTACTGTTTCTGCTAGATTTTTAGCTCCCAGATTAAACATTATCTGGTTTTTTTCCCCTTGGTTAAAGATTAAGAATTAAATGCTTATCTGCATGCTAAGTCATAACGTGTAATATATTAAATGTAAAATGGTCATTTGATGCTTTTTTCTTTTTTCTCTTTTCACTGTCATGTTTTAGATGGTGATGCCAGGAGACCCTGTAGAAATGACAGAGTTTCAGGATAAAGCAATCAGCAATTCTCACTACGTGCTGGAGCTCACATTACCCAATATTCATTTAACACTACCTAACAAGAGCTTCTACGAGAAGCTTTATAATAGGTGAGTTTGAGCACATTTTGCTGGATCTTCGGGAACTGTACCTGCCTGTTGTCTCCCTTCCCCTGTGCCCTCCGTGCTCCAGAGCCAACTCCCATCCTGCTGTGCATTGTGGAGTGGCTCTAGGCCATCACTGTGTCAGTGAGGCGTTAGCAGAGTGGAAGTGACCGAGCAGTGTGTCTGGTAATGGGGTCACTCGTGTGTGGGATACTTGCTCCCTCTACCCTCACGTGGGCTGGTTGTCCCCTTACCTCAGGCAGCAGGGACAGGAAAGGGGTCGGGAGGTACTTGTAAGGAGACCCCGCAGCTCCTGGGACAGCGTCAGATTCCTAGAGGTTTTGCACAGGACATTTCCTCCTCTGGGTTCAGAAGCATCTTGTGATAAACTGTAACTGGGCTGTGCGAAGTGCCCTTGTATTGCACTACCCGCGTCGGCCACGCACATGCGCGGGGATAAACACATTCTGGAGGTGCACAGTCTCCCTAGCTCCCGTGACCCTGGTTTCCTCGTCTCAAAATGGACATGAGACTTACACATACCTGCCTCAAAGGGTTATTTGGAGGGTTAAATAATATGACCCTTGGAAAGCCCAGAGAGCCGGGCCTGGCGTGGAGTTGGCACTCAGCAGGCTTCTGCTGTTGGGACCTGGCCACGCTCTGTGGGGCTCTCGTCGGTAGTAGCGTCCCTGGAGGAGGTCGGGGCGGCGGGAGGGTGGGGCGGGGTCTTCAGAAGCGGCCTCAGTGTCGGAGTCTCTCGCCGCCTGCGCGTAAGCAGGGTGCTGAGTTCTCTTCCTCTTCAGAAGCTCCAGACTCCTGCTTCTGTTGAAGATTTACTTGATGCCGAATATCCCTGGTCCTTTATTCTTCAGCTGTTAATAATAAACCCTGGGACTCCTCCCCAACAACTAGTGACCTGAGCTGTTGGTCTTGGAATCAGAAAATGAATTCCATAAAGGCCCACTTAGCTCAGTTTCCTTGAAGACAGGTTTCACCGGACAGGCCACTGAAGCTTATCGAGAAAATGATAGTTTCTGTTTACCTTTTCCCCAAAGCTCTCATTTTGAAATTGATGGCATATTTGTTTTTTACAAATGGGTGCTTTCTGTAAAGTGATGTTTGTGGATTTAAACTAAGAGTTCACACGTGACCTAACGTTTGGAAGCCACTGCGCTGAAACTATTCTCATTTCTAGTTAGGCTTGTCCGCTAGCAACTGACAGATGTGCATGGCAAGACCGAGCAGAGCGAAGCAGCCAGCAGACGAGTTCAGGGACCTGTCTCGAGGCAGAAGGGCATGATCTCGTGCTTTCTCTTTCTGCACCACTTGAGCGGGTAGCTCTGGTTAAACTGGGTATCAGAACAGTCGCACATACCTTAGCATTCCATGTGTAAAGGCAGGGGCATTTCCCTCCCTTGGTAAAATACAGGACATTTCCCTCCCTTGGTTAAAAAAAATAACTTTTTTATTGAGTTAGCCACTAGTTGGATTATATAAGTGGAGTGAGAGGTTGATTCAGAGCAGTCTGAGCACAGAAACCTTGTAGGATTGAATTAAACAGCTTTAAAAAGTGCATACACTGCATCTCGTCAGAAGCTGCAGTGAGCGGACTTGCAGTCAGATGCAGCTGGCCCTTAGTGAAGGTACAGTCCCCCCGGTGAGCTGGTGGCAGGGGTGTTCTTGGCGTGCTAGAGGTGTGCGGAGACCATCTCCCAGCAGCCAGTGTATCGTCCTGGCTGCGGTCACAGCAGTCACCGTGGCAGGTGGGGGAGCTGACCACTGAGATCAGGTAACCGGAGGTGTCTGTTGGTGCAGCTCAACAGGGCTTGCGTAGTGAAGGAGCCCTGTTCCGGCTTCGCTGTCCCCTTGTCGGCTCTTAGAGTTAACACCGAAGTGCTTCCTCACCCCGTGGAGCAAGTGAATTTTTCAGGGGGAAGGAAATTCTTCACCCCTCTGGTCTGGCTTAGTATCTGTTTTTCACTTTCAAGATAGGATCACAGCTTGAAGCATCCCAACTTGACTGGCATTGCCCTTGCTGGGCGCCCCTGTGCCCTCTGAGCGAGGGTCACCTGGCACGTCTTGCGGCCCAGAGCCCACAGCTGCCGTCCCCACAAGGCAGGGTGCTCTTCCACAGCCCTGTCAGCCCCCAGAAGAGGGTATCAGTCCTGCACATCTTGTCCCCATGCTCCATTGTTAAATCTCGGTAATGCCCCGTATCTAGAGAACTGCGTATGTCGTTCTTTATACACACCTTTCTCAGCGGGCATTAGAGTCACTTCTGCCTTCACTTCCGATACTTAAGATGTTGGTTTATTCCTCTAGTCCTTTGGTTAACAGGCTCTTTTCAGAAAGATAGTCTCCGGTGCAGAATTTTTCTATGTCACAACTTTAGAATAGACTAGATTAGCATTCTGTTTTTTTCAACTCAGGTATTTATTGAGCATCTATTTTGTTTTAGACTCACAGCCACAGAATCATGGAGATGTGTCCTTAAATATCTTACATAGTGTTTTCTCTCCTGCTAAGAAACATCACCTGATACGTTATGGTACTGAGGATAGCAAGACTGTGTTTAGACAAAAATATAAATAAGGAGAACATTAGCAAAGTTACATGAAGCTTGTACAGGTCACATACCATAGCTCTCGGTATCGGTTTCTCTTTAACCTGTGAAGATGGGATATAGTTGTGGGGGTAAAGGGAGAGGAAGAGCATTTCCTCAGGAAGTTCATAGCAATGACCCTCATTAACACTGCGAATGAGGATTCCTGTGGGCCCAGAGCTACCAAAAGGCTTCACAGAAGACATCAAAGTTTTCATGTTCTTGAAAGCTTAGAAGCGTGGCTGATGGGGTGGGGGAGGGACAGAGGCCATCTGAGGAGGAACAGATATTTCTTGGGGAAAGTGGATGTGACGGTCGCCCTGCTGAGACTCCTGCTGCTGTGCTAGTCGCCAGTTGTGACTGAGCAGTGCGGGCTAGTGAGAATCATCCCTCTCCTTCTCCCTGTTCCATGTACATTCTTCCTCTCACGCAGTCTTGTCGATGAAGCTATGCTTTCTGGCAGAGAGCCAGAGAAAGTGAGTAGTGGGAGAGAACTGAGTTGGGAGCTGGGGTGCCAGCGTTCAGTTCTCCCACTGTTAAGAGGTGTGACTCTTAGGCAGGGCAGTGGGAGGCAGTGTTAAGTGGGACTAATTCTCCCCTGACTGTCCCTAGGATAGATGGTAGGGTTGAGTGATGGTACATGTCCTGTTCCTGCTGTCAGGGAGCGCCCTGCTTGTGAGCGGCCTTCCTTTTCTTGATGGAGTGTATTTTTAGTGAACTTCCTCCTTTTAAAAGTGCACTTAGTTGTATGTAATTTGATGGCGGGTGTTGGGCCGATGCTTTTCGCCCCCCTGCAGCACAGCCTTCTCCATTATAGCGCATCCAAGAACACCATAGATTTTAAAGAACTCTTGCAGGATCTAGTTTCTCTTTCACCCTTTAGAAGAATTGTCCTTGGATTTTTTTCTTTTTTCTATTGAGACATTTTATTTGCATGTATGTTTTACATCCCTAGAAAAAGAATCCCAGGATTTTCCCTCCTGTGTGTTTTCATCTTGCTTCTTCATGGTCCATGATGCCAGCTGAGGTTGTCAGTACAATGAAACCAAACTGGCGGGATGGGAGCAGATTATTCTGCCATTTTTCTAGATCTTTGAGTTGCACATCAAATCTGGGGCTGATCACTCTACACTTGTTTGAACCTTCCTGTAAGGTTCACAACAATTTTCCCAGCTCTGTGGTCATCAATGATTTCAGATTCGCCAATGTAACCATGCTTCTTCATCACAGAAACCGGACGATAACTTTGGAGCACAGCCTAATAAGAACCTGGCGCTTGCCTCTCTCGTCGGCATTGTTCATGGTCTTCAGAGCATTGGCCAGGACATTGATGCGCACCATTATGGCAGCACGGAAAGATGGCAGAAAGCAGTCCTTGGATTTATTAAGGACTGTTGTTTAGTTTTCTGAGAGCTGAAGTGGGAGGTCCGTACTCACCGTCAACTCTTGTCTTTGTAGGATCTTTAATGACTTGCTGCTGTGGGAACCCACCGCTCCTTCACCTGTGGAGACATTCGAAAATATTTCATATGGTATTGGGCTTTCAGTAGCCAGTCAACTGATTAATACCTTCAACAAAGATAGCTTTAGTCCATTTAAATCTACAGTTCACTATGGTAATATATTTTACATTTGTTCTGGATTAACATGTCTGGTTTATCAATAAAGTAGTCACCCTTTCAGTTGATGGATTTAAACATGTTTTCCGTTTGTAACTTATTTTGTAATTTAGTGACATGCACTGTTTCCCCACTTAGCTGTTTATTGGCATCTCACGGTCAATTAAGTACGTCCTCTTGTAGTGATAGAGGATAAATTGAAGTTCACTGGTAAAGAGGACAACAGATAAAGTATGTTTTTATTATAGTGTCAAGTGCTTTGTAGAAATCAGCAGGTTATAAATATCGGTAGATGTTCTCGTGGTAGTGTTCAAGAGCTGCTCTGAAGCGCAGTCAGACCATGCAGCTGGCATCTCTCCCTGCAGATGAGGAGAGTGGCTCTGAGGAGGAGACTCTGCAGTACTTTTCTACCGTCGACCCCAACTACCGGTCCCGAAGGAAAAAAAAGCTAGACTCTCAGAATAAGAACTCCCAGAGTTTTCTTTCAGTTCTTCTGAGTATCAACCACGGACTAGTGGCTGTGTTTACAGATGTGAAGGTGAGTCTTACAAAGCCAGTGTTCTCTCAGGCTCGCTTTACGTGCGGTGAGAAACCCCAGTGATGGAGGTGGGGTGATGGGTGAAGCTGCCTCAGTGACAACAGCTTGGGAACTGAGTGCTTGTTTCAGATCAAAAGACAAGTGGTGCATGGGCTCCCTTTTGGAGAACAGGCGCTGGCTCTGCTCCGGAGGGGTGACTTGTGATTTGGTTGTATTCTAAATGCAGAAAGCCCAGGGATTTGTATGGCACTTGAGACCTCACGTTCCCCCATGTTGTATCGTTCAGGAATCAGGCCACTTGGCTCCCACTCTGGGAGATTCTCCTAAGCTGAATCTGGAAGGACCACCCCAGCGGTCGTACTTAATTTTCTGTATTTAAATTCTGACTGCTGTATTTTCCTGATCTTTCTGTTAGCAAGAAAACGGAGAGGTGTTGGAAGACAAGCATGGCGAGTTCTGGTTCGAGTTCAACAGCGGCTCGCTCTTCTGTGTGACGAAGTACGAAGGCTTTGATGACAAGCACTACATCTGCCTTCAGACCACCAGCTTCAGTCTGTACCACAAAGGTTGGACAAACGTAAACTTTGTGTTGTTTGCTTCTGGTTAAAAATCATTCACGTTTTGTTTAGTAAAGAGAACCTATTGAGAGCAGAAATCTGATACTAGAGTCCATTGCCAAGTACTTACTGTAAATTAGAAGCTGAACTTATGTTCTTTTGCAAGGAGCTTATTGAGATATAATTCATACACCAGTACGTCACATGTCTGAATTGGACATCACATGGGTGTTTATTAGGTCACATGTTGTGCCATGGTCAGTCATCTCCAACAGCTTTAGGACATTTGTATCATCACCAAAAGAAATTATAGTTCATAGATACGTGGGATGTTGATCCCATAACCCTCCCATCCTCCCCAACCCCAAGCGACCACTAATGTACTTGCTATGTCTGTGGGTCAGCAAATTCAAGTTATTTCCTTGAATTTGTGGAGTTGCGCAGTGTGGATCTTAGTCAGTTGACTTCTCTCATTAGAACAGACTTTCCTTAGGACAAAAAGAACAGCAGGACAACTATTTCCAAGGTTCGTCCAAACGTGTCAAAACTTACTTCCTTTTTTATTGCCAAGTAATAATTTTATGAATTCTGTTTAGGTCCTGTCTTAGCCATTATTTAGTTGATGGGACTTTATCTTCTTCTCTCTGTTCTCAGTCTTTCTTTCATGTAAAAATACAGAGTTGGCCATTTTTGGAGCACATTCCCTGTGTTATGCTAATAGATGGGAGCTACTAATACAGTTTTTTTTTTTTTTTTTCCAAACCTACTTGTACATTATTAGTGTTCATCTCTTGAAATTAGATCTTCTTACCACTTCTTGGCCTTTTGGCTAAGATCAGGTGAAATAAAATCTTAACATTTCTTTTCTTTTCTTTTTTTGGATCATGTTAGCCAAGTCAGCACTGGTAGAAAAGCATGGATTTTTGACTAGATTATTTGAAGTTATTTTCTGTGGTTTTACCTCCAGGAGTTTGATAGATTAAAGGAAGTATGTGGTTTTTTTGCCTTCAGTTATAGATGCCCATGAACTAATTTCAAGTAATAGTTTTGTTTTATTTTCATTTTGTTGTTGTAGGCATAGTGGACGGAGCGCTTCTTCCTACAGAAACACGCCTGCCCAGTGCAACCCGCCCCCACTGGCTGGAGCCCACTATTTATTCCTCAGAAGAGGACGGCGTCGGGCGTGTGTCCTCAGATGGTGTTGGAGGAGACACCTTGAATATGCTGTCTGTGGCGGTTAAGATACTGTCTGATAAATCAGAGTCCAATACAAAGGTTTGCTGTTCTTATTTTTGTACCATGAAATGCCTGCTGTTGATTTCATCATTAACTAAAGGAAGTTGTATAAAAGACGACACATTTTTTTTCTTAGAAAAATGTTCTTCAAGCTTTGAATTAGAGGATGACTGGGGTGACAAGTGTGGCTCTTTGTGTTGCTCTGTCTAGGAATTTCTCATTGCTGTGGGATTGAAAGGAGCCACCCTCCAGCACAGAATGCTTCCTGCTGGGCTGAGTTGGCACGAGCAGGTGAGAGTACCAGTTTGTGTTTAGATCCGTGGAATGCACGTGCTGAAAAGGCCACACTCTGTAACCCTTCTGCTCGGGGGAGCGGTGAAGTCGGTGCTCCTGTGTAGCCAACGCTCTCCTTAACAGCAGACAGATGTTACTGCTATCCCGTTGCAGCCGTGTCTTTATGTGTCTTTATTTTAGAGCTGGGTCCTTAAACTCCTCAGAGACTGTCACTGACATGAAACCGACATGACAGTAGCAGCAGAGGCCTTCTCCCTAAGGACCTAGCTCAGAACGACTCCCTCAGGCCAAGAACACACCGGCAGCATGTCTACAAGGGCTTCTGTAGGGAATTTCCAGTGTAGTAATTCTATGCGGGAAGGGCAGTTGACTATTTTTGGAGGACGCTTTGGTTAAGAAGTTAACTCCATGTGAGACTAAAATCTAGCGTATAATTCGTAGACATTTTCTTCAGAAGAAATTTTCCTTTGTGTTAAGAAAGTAAATTATTTTAAAGCTTGAATGACTTGGAAAAGTTTTCTCCGTAAAAGCACGCAGGAAACATCAAGAGGCGGTCTCCTGATCCCCACTTTGTCTGTTCCTCCCCTGTCTCCTCTTCTCCCGTGTGCGCACGTGCGTGCATGGAAGGGGTCACGCATGGACAGCAGAGAGTTGGTTCGTGCGATGTGAACACGGAACTGGCTGTAGGGACAGGTTTAGCTTGACCTTATTTGCTTGCCTTGGAAACGGGAGAATAGATGTTGGTAGACGGACTGCTTTTCAGACTGAACTAGTTACGGCATGAGGAAAAAGAGCTTCTTCCAACAGCGGAACATGTGGAAAACCAGATGGATGGGTTTAGGTGGTCTGTGGCACAATTTATTATTTTCAGGAATTTTTCCAAGCAAACTAAAATGAAAGTACCTACTTTGTTAGTTTGATGGTGTGATTTTCCTGAGATTTCTGTAGCATTACAGTTATTGGATGGGTCTGTTCATTTCAAAAATTCTCTCGTGAATACTTTTTGAAATGAGTTCCTTCAGGATGATTTTTTTCCTTTAGCTTTATGATTTTTCAACAAATCATCACTTTTTCTGTGAGATGCTTTGCTTTACTTTGGTATTAAAGATATATCAAAACTTTTTTTTCTTCTAAAGCAGGGCGTTTTATATTTTTGTGATTATAGATTTTATACTTCTTGAATATTGCTGATGAGCCTGTTCTGGGATATAATCCTCCAGCTTCATTCACAACTTTTCATGTTCATCTCTGGAGCTGTGCACTTGATTATAGGTCAGTTTGCAAGTGGAACAAAATAAAACTTTATGTAAAATGTGTGCTAAATCTTAGAAAGAGGTGTATATGAAATGTAACTCAGAAGAACTGAGCTCACAGTGATTTTCTGAAAGAGCCATTGCACCAGACTGATGCTCTGTTGTTTCTCTCTGGTGTTAGGCCTCTTTATTTGCCGATGCGATCTCTTCTTACGGTCGAAACATTCAGCGTTTCTAGTAGTGTGGCCTTGGATAAATCGTCTTCTACTCTCAGGTACCATGTAAACATCACTGTGTGCTTACTGTCACTGTCCAAAACAGGTCGTGGACATTTATCTAAACTATTTGATTACTGTTTCACTTTTTTGTTAGAATCAACATTCTTTCACTAGTAGTTGTGTCAAATATCTAAGGCACTCGGTGTTTCTTTCTTAGATGATTTATTTCCTCTGATCATTTTCTCAAGAAATTAATTCTTGAGATTCCTGGTTTACTTTTTACAATATTTATATATATATAAGTATCTATGTATATGTGCATATGGACATATATGTATGAAATCAAAGTACATGGGGCATTATGGGAAGTTTATTTGTACATATATGTATGTGTGTGTGTGTGTGTGTGTGTATACATATTCTTAGTTTGGTGTGCTGCTTTGTGTGTACACACATCCCATAATACCTGTTGTACTCTATATTCATAACTTATATTTGGGCATCCGTTACAAAGCTGCTGGACATTTAGAATTAATTTGAGCAGCTAATTTAAGCTTACTCTTTACACCAATTAAATATTCCTAGCATTCAAGCCGGCTGCGGTGGCACGCCGCTTTAATCCCAAGCCTAGGACGGGAGGCTGAACTGGGACTCGCTTGAGTCCATGAGTTCAAGACCCGCCTGGGGCAACGTAGTGAGACCTAGTCTCAAAAAATAGCTGGGCATGGTGGTGCGTACCTGTAACCCCAGCTACCTGGGAGGCTGAGGCTGGCAACTGCTTGAGTCCGGGTTACCCCAGGCAACATAGCAACACCTAGTTTAAAAAAAAAAAAATTCCTAGCATTCAAACAGCGAGTTCTAAAGAAATGTTAGATGGTATTCATAAGTTAGAAACTACGTTTGGTTTTGATAAGAATGATGCGACCATGTACATAGTGACCTTGTGGCTTGTATTTGAAGTTACTTTTTCAGATGTTGATTTTATCTTTTTTTTACTCAGGATAATCCTAGATGAAGCTGCTTTACATCTGTCTGACAAGTGTAATACTGTCACTGTAAATTTGAATAGAGGTAAGAGTTAAGCAGTGTGGCTAGATGAATGCTGTTCTATTTTTTCTGTGTATCTTGCATCATTTTAAGTCATGATGCTAATGAATTAAAGATCTTAGTAAATATCAGTTTGAGGGCTGTATTGTCCTTATAATATCAGTTAAGTGCATTAAATTATGTATATATTTTTTGATGTAACATTTTTTTCTAACTAAAATAAATTTCAGATTTTTTTTAAAAGGAAAAGTGATATTCTCACATTAAATAATACGTAGCACTACCTGTTTAAAGAAGTACTAGTTTTATTCGTTGGTTGGCTAAATAATTTTCGATAACTTTCAGACATTTATTAAAATTGTAGACTATGTTCGTGTGATGGACATGGGGCTTCTGGAACTAACCATAACCGCAGTGAAGTCTGATTCCGATGGAGAGCAAGTAAGTTGTTAAAGTAGATGGAGATATTTATAAGTCCTGTTTTATCGAGAGACTAAAAAAAAATGAACTTGCTGTAAAATTTGCCTGTTTTTAAAAACTGATGAACTATTTTAAAATTAAGAGTGACTTGTAAATGTTTTGTGTGGCAGGGCAAACGGTCGTATTTTGTTTTATTTAATGTAAATCTATGCAGAAGACATTTTTTCCCTCGTTGGGCAAACTCTTTGTGGCCTTCCCCTGTCCAGAGCGAGCCGCGCTTTGAGCTGCACTGCTCGAGCGACGTGGTCCACGTCAGGACGTGCTCGGACTCGTGCGCTGCTCTCATGAACCTCATCCAGTACATCGCCAGCTACGGGGACTTACATGCTGCTCACAAGGCCGAAGCGAAGCCTGGAGCCCCTCCGAGAAAGGTGAAGGTATGGCTGGCTACCCCGCTCAGCCCAAGCCACATGCGCAGGGTGGCACGGTCTTCCTGACAGGCCTAGAGCAGAGCCGGAACTGGAAAGTCATGTTTCTGCCCTTCACGTCAGCGTGTGGGTTTTGCAGAGGTGATTCCACTGGCCCCTTTGGAAAAGTTTTGCAGAGGTGATTCCATTGACCCCTTTGGAAAAGCCATCCAGCTTCCTGCCCGAGTTCCTCCGTGGCAGGATGGCCTTCTTCTCCAGCAACATGATGCTTTCTGCCAGGCTTACCATTGCTTTCTCCTGGGGAGAGAGAGAGCATTTATCGCATGAGCGTTTGTCGCGTTCACATCACCCATCAGGGACCATGGGAAGACGTGTGTGTGCCGGGCTCCTCACCTCAAGGCCGCTCATGCTGTCGTCCGTGCTGGTCTCTCGCGCTGGCCGTGTTTCAGCAGCGGCTCATGTGTGATTTCCTTTAACTCAGGGCAGTAAAGTGGCTAAAGATTTTTATCTCTGCTTTTCAGATGATAACTTGCCCTGATTTATAGCAGAAATAGCAGCAAAACCCAGATACTTGATGCCCAGCTCCAGGCTTCTTATGCCCTCCTTTGTATCTCTGCCCTTTCTCATGCCCATTGTGAACAGTGTCTGGGCAGTTTCAGAAAGCTGGGCAGTGTTTTCCTTCCTTCCAGTGATCTCCTCCACCAACCGAAGCCTCGCTCACCTCATTGCTGGCGCCTCTAGTGTGGGTCTGACCAGCCTTCGCTTGTCTTTCATTCAGGCTGACCTTGACTTGTGCCGCACTGCTGTTGCTAATCCTTTGCTCCTGCTCTGTTCCCATAGAAGGAGATCTGTGGCGTTCCTGCTTCTTGTTTATTCTCTCTTCAGGAACATCCCCTGGTTTAGTACAAGTTATTTTAAATTGTCTGTTTCATATGGGGTCTCTCTGTTGTAGCTCACACTTAAAAAGCAGCATTTGGATCTGGTGACTCCACAGGTACTGACTGGAATGGCTACACATCTGGGATCGCACCTCGTAGGGCACCGTTTGTTGTCTTCCCCACCTGCACACACTCCGGCCGTTTTGAGGCATTTGTGCGTCTGAGAAATGAGGCTCTGACCAGCAGTGGCTTCCTTTCGAAGCAGTGGGAAGCTTTGCATCACTCAGAGCAGAGCTGCCTCAGCTCTCCTCTCTCCTCAGCTCTGTGTGGTTATTTTCAACTTCCCTCTCTCCTGCTGTGTTTCCTCTCAAGATGCCACTTCGCTGTGCTGGCTTGGAGGCAGTGACACGTTTATTTCTATTTGGTTGTCGTTGTTAGGGTGATAATGATGATACTAAAAGCTTTCCATGAAAATGTAACAGTTGCTGGGCAGAATATAGAAAAAGGAATATGTTCCTGTTTCTGGTGTTTTTGTCAAATGTAGTGTATTTCTTGACAAAGTAAATGCTGAGTACTTTGCTTCTTGGAACGTTCTCGGTTGCTTCTGATAGTGTTTTGGTTGTAGGTAGATGCTAGTAGTCGCCCACCTGCACGCGGCCCGGTGCTTCCTGACGCAGACCAGCAGATCTTGCGGGAGCTGATGAGCGACGCCATGGAGGAAGTTGACCTGCAGCAGGCCCCCTCATCTGTCAGATCGCAGTCTGAGGGTGAGACCCATCAGGGCGCTTTTCTTGTGGTGCACTGAGATTGTATCAGGGCCTACATTATTAGTGTTCTTACGAATAACAAGTATCTTATTAAAGAAAATATATTAGCATTTTGGTGATAATTTTAGTCACCTTATACTCATTAAGTGAGCAGGTCAGTAATGCTAGCCAGGTGTTGTAGGGGAAATGGAGCAAGTAGAAGACAAAGCTTATGTTTTCTGGTACCTTACAGTTAAGTAAAAACAAATTGATACCAAACCAGAGTTGGCACTTAGGAGGACTAAGAAATAAGAATGTGGTATATGCTCTTCAGAACATGGTATATACTCATGACTACTGTCCAGAAAGGGTTGGAATGAATAGTTTTACTACAGGTTAGTGAAAGTGAGATGAGCTGGTTTTTAAAAGTGGGTAGCACTGGGGTGGGAGGGAGGGAGAAAGGATCGTCTTGGCCAGGCTTTCACAAAGGCGCAGAGACTAACTGCTTACAGGCCCTAACTAACTGTGCAGGCCCTAACTGCTTACTGGCTGAGCTGTTTTGCAGTGGAAGTTGCTTCTTACTGAAAGGAATCAGGCATCACAGCTGGATAAGGCTGGAGGCCCAGACAGTTACCCAGAAAGCCAAGGGGAGGCAGAAGTATTCTGAAGCATTCATTTAGAAAAACTTTTTCTAATTGGACGAACATAGCTATTCTATATATTCTGAAATCTTAATTTAAAGAATTATTTCATGTTATTATAAAAGTGTAGCATTAAATGTTTCATTCATTCTAGCTTATAATCAATTAGAACTTAAGAAGCAAGTGGGAACTTCTAGTTTCATGTATACTCCATTATTTGTTGTAAACGTTTTGTAGCTTATGTGAGACAGATTTACTGAGCTACTGTGGAATGCAAGATTCTGTACTAGGCACTAAGCATTTATAGGATGAAAAAGTCCAAGGTACTTTCATAGAGTCTAGATTTAGAATCTAGTCTCTGAGCCTCGTTAGATCAAAATGTCATCTTATTCATCTTTGTGTTCTCAGTCCATAGCATAGTGTTTGATTTGAATGAATGAAAGAACAATTAGTGAGTCTAATAATATGTAAATGTGTAAAAATCTCTGTCCACTTGCAGTCTTTGCTAAACTTTCTGTTGAAGGAGCTGCCTGAGAAGAAGTGTCCATTTTGAGCCCCACCCCCCCCCAGGCAGCATTGTCCACCTGAAATTTGGGTTAAATTCAAAACTCCAACATTAGTGAGCTGCCAGTTTTGTGAGTGCTTTAATTTCAAATAGCTGAGTGGAGACTGTAACTTTATACAACCGTCATTTACTGTTTTCAGAGAATTTTAAACATACTGGTGTTTTTACTAATAGTCACGTAAGTGAAATATCCATGTTGAAAGTGCTCAGCGTAATGTGTAGTAATGTGTATCTGACGTGGTTAAAATGCCTAGTAAGTATCGTTGATGTTTCAGATGTGCCAAAATTGAGTGTGGTCATCTTTCTCTCCTAGCTATTTTGGATGAAAAATCGCAAATTCAGGAGCCATGCTGTTCAGACCTCTTCTTGTTTCCAGATGAGAGCGGGCATGTGTCCCAGGAGCCTGACCCCACTCACACGCCTTTCACTCACCACTTGATTAGTGACACAGTGAGAGGTGTGCCCACTGAAAATGATGACTTTTGTATTCTTTTTGCACCAAAAGCAACCATTCAGGTAGAGGAATTTATAACATTCTTAAGGCTTTACAATAGTGTTTCAGATTGAACTGACCAAGGAGTATTTGAGAAGCAGTCTTTAGATTTCGATGACTTCTTTACAGTTCGGTAGTCCTGGTCATGCTTCATGTTTGTTGTACTTTACTGTTGGTGCATCACATCTCTTAGGGACTCAGAACGCTTGGGGCCCGTAGCGAGGCCTAGTTCCAAAAAATAGCTGGGCGTGGTGGTGCACGCCTGTCATCCCAGCTACCTGGGAAGCTGAGGCTGGGGATCGCTTGAGTCTGTGGTACCCTGGGCAACGAGAGCCTGCGGTTCCACGGGCAAAAATAGCATGGCCTAGTCTCAAAAAAAAAAAAAAAAGAGAGACTCAGAAAAGAATTCTCTGTTTGCAAAATTTCCTGCAGAGATGATTGCACTACAGATATTGTCTGTAGTAAGATTGCTCTTCAGGGCAGTGACATAAGTGAGAGAAAGGCTGTGGCTCTAGAGGTGAGAGCCCAGACATCAAGAAAGAAAGATGTGGTTTGTGTGCAGGTTGGTGGTTGGTGGCATGTACAGTTTCCATTCGAGGGTCATGCTCACATCTTAACAGGTCAAGTTCATAGGTCATGGACCTTAGTGGGTAAGCCCTGGACCTGTGAATTGTCACCTGGAAGTATCTGTGTGTGAAACTAGCTGTGGTGACTTAGTGAGCATGTGTGTGTTTTACCAAGTTCTGGAAAATAAGGAAAGAATCAAATCAGTTAAATTCAGGCTAATCCTAATCTTAGGAACCTGATATTTTGGCAGTGTGTCGGAATATATATCAGGTTTGGAATGCAGCATTGATTTTTTAATTAAACACACACACACACACACACAGAGTTATATACACAAACCTCCACACATTAAATCCCTTCATTTTCATTGTCCAACAAATCTTAAAAGCTAATTTGTAGACTATAAAACAGATCCCTGTGGAATGATCTACATAGGACAGGGTTTATTTTATGACTAATAAAGCCGTATCTTGTATGATGATTAATGTCAGCAGTTATACCTTTTTATATATTGAAATTATTAAAAATAATAGAAAATTGAGAAATCCCTTTGATATAAAAACTGTAATCAGTGGTTTCTATAGATATAAAGTCTGTGATACTTATTTTTTTTTCAATTTTAGGAGAAGGAAGAAGAACCAGTTGTAAATATAATGGTTGACGATACAATTGTGATAAAAGATGATTATTTTAGTCTGCCTGTTAGAAGGACAGATACCAGCAGAGCTCCACTTCACTTTCCCACCCCTGTCATCCGGTATGTTGTCAAGGAAGTTTCTCTCGTCTGGCATCTTTATGGAGGAAAGGATTTTGGAACAGCCCCTCCTACTTCTCCAGCTAAAAGTTATGTGTAAGTTACATTTTTCCTATGTTTATTTGGTAGTCTGTTATAGAGAAGTGAATAGATTTTATCATTTTAAGATTATTAATAGCTACAAAGCCAGTCATGGCTGGGACTAGGGATTGCAGTTCGAGATCCACCCAGGGCAACATAGCGAGACCTAGTCCCAGAAAATAGCTGGGTGTGGTGGTGCGCATCTATAATCCCAGCTACCTGGGAAGCTGAGTCTGGGGATTGTTTTGAGTTTGAGGTACCATGGGCAACATGAGCCTGCAGTTCCATGGGCAAAAAAGCGAGACCTGGTCTCAAAAAAAAAAAAAAAGATATTTAATAGCTACATCTAAAAACTACATCATTTAAATGCTTCCTTGAAAACTGTGAGCTTCTCTGCATTATTTTAGTTTTACTAAAATCATGACTTTTACTAAAATCATGATTTTTATTCAGAAATGTTTGGCTACCTAGTCAGAGCCTTCACTGGAGGCATAGTTACGGCATGAGTCAGCCCCAGGCTGTGCCCTCAGAGGGTAAACGGCTGTGTGAGGAGGTGAGGGCCACAGAGTGAAGTCTGTCAGCAGGCAGGGACTGTGCATGGCCCCGGATCTACAGCTGCCAGCAAGGGGCCAGTGAAGAGGGCTGCCCTCAGGTGCTTGTTCCACAGGACAGTGCTTCAGGGGCTGGTGGCGGGTGTGGTGGAGAGCAGAGAGGGTGGAGACACGCCTCCTTGGGGTGGAGCCAGTCAGAAAAGCCCTCCTGGGTTTGGTAAATAATGCAGTAACTTTTTTTTATTTAGATGTGATTTTTGAAAACTGCCAATTTTATTAAAATTCTTTTCTGTATTGAGATTTCTGGGACGTGTACTCTGACTATAAAGGGTCTCCGAAGTAATGAGGCACTTATGAGGAGTTTTCATTTCTAAGCCCGAGGAGTTTTCATTTTCTAAGCCCTGTGATACGAACTCCAGCATAATTAGCATTTTTCCTGTAGTTGTAAATAGTTCATTGGTTGCCCTAAGTGCAGTGACAGAGTCACATTCCTAGCATCTCTGCGGTGTGAGATGAGTTTTTGGTCTGCAGTGGCATTCGTGGCAGTGCTCTGATTGTCCTGTGAGCTTATTTTTCTTCTCATTGTCTTTGAATATTCCTGTAACAAAGGCTGTTTTGCGTTTATAGTAGTCCTCACAGCTCACCTTCTCACACGTCCACAAGACCTGGTCGGAATGTGGTGTGTGGTGGAAAAGGAAGAAACCATGACTTTTTAATGGAAATACAGTTAAGCAAGGTAAGGTGGCATCCTGACAGAAAAACCCACTGAATTAGGTGAATCGTGGTTGCACCCTGCAATCTGGTTGTAGGTTGTAAGTCACTTTCCTTCAGAAAAGAGCAGAGTAGGATCTTAGATGAAACATTGACACTTCTTTCTTAGTTGTTATGAGAACATTGAGCTTTTATGCTCTTTGTTTTCTTGGGCTGAGTCGTGTCTCTGAGGGGAGTAACCATCAGAACCTCCTCAAGGGCTCGTTAAGCTCATGGGTGCCGGGCCCAAGCTTCTGATTTAGCAGGTTTGTGCTTGGACCCAAGAACTTGGATTTTTAACCAGTTCCCTGGTGATTCTGAGGCTGCTTCACCAGGACGCCACTTAGAGAGCCGCTGCCTGGCACTGCCTGACAGGAAGGCCTGCCCCTGGGAGCAGGAGTTTCAGCTTCTGGCCAGACATTTGGGGAGCAGGCCAGTCATGCTGATTCACCTCAGTCAGCTTTTCTGCGATCGTACCAAGTGGCGTGTGTTAGAGCGCTTCGTAGTAGGACAGATAGTGAGGACGGTTTCGTATGTTTAATTCCCATGTTCCCTTTGGAACTTGAGCCCGACCTGAATCATCTTCAGCTATAATGCCATCGGGAAGCAAGACCACAGTTCTGTGTCTCACTTCATGGTGGATTTTGCTTGGAAACGATAAGGGACTTTACCAAGGTCAAATGAGAAATGCTAGTCGAGCGCATAATGGTGTGATCAGGTTAACAGATCGACCAGTGAGTGAGCAGTGAAGAGATGTCATGTTGTTCTCTGAGCTGGAACTGAAAGCTGAGATAGAATTCAGTAAAAATGACAAGTGATATTTTGTATTTTAAAGAGGAAGTTTAATTTAGATAAAATATGAAGCTTGTCCCCTGTTCCTCGTCCTTGTCCGTGAAGGTGAAGTTTCAGCATGAGGTGTACCCCCCGTGCAAGCCGGGCTGTGACTCCAGGCTCCTGGAGCACCCGGTCTCCAGGCAGGTGCTCATCGTGCAGGACCTCGAAGTTCGAGACCGTCTGGCAACGTCACAGATGAATAAGTTCTTGTACCTGTATTGCAGCAAAGAAATGCCTCGAAAAGCTCACTCCAACATGGTAAGATTTTAAACTTTTTAGTTTTAATTGCTAACTTTGCAAAAGGTTTTTATTTTATCTGAGTAAGAGTCTGGGGGAAATAGCTGGATAGTTTTTCTCATTTTAGCATGAATCCCTTTAAAATATGCTGCTTGAAGTTTCATGTTCTAAAAATTACATTGCGTTTCCCTTCTCGGGTCCATTGGCTCTAACGGCCAGTGTGTTGAGCCCCGAGGAAAGCTTGTGTTCGCAGCGATCGTCCCTGAGTGCTGGCATCGCTGGAGGTAAGCCTGTGTTGGGCGCTTCTTCCATGCGGTTGTCTGTGGAGTCTGTGGAGTCTGGGGCTGTGGCTTAGCCACGGGGCTCAGCAGATGCCTTTGAGACTACAAGTACAGTGTTATCATGTACATTTTTCCGCCGTAGAGAAGCCATAACTTTCAGGAGTTTCTTGAGGGAGTGTGTGACCCAAAAAAGTTTTTGATTCAGACTTTTAAGGAAAGAAGTTAAATAGTTCATTTTCGTTTCGTTTGAATGAAAACAAGGCCACAGTATCATTAAGGGCAAAATGTTTTCTTCTCTCTCTTTCTGTAGTTGACAATTAAAGCTCTGCACGTGCGCCCGGAGTCTGGCAAGTCCCCCCAGGAATGCTGCCTAAGGGTGTCACTGATGCCCCTGCGTCTCAATATTGACCAGGTTTGTATCGTGAGCACATTATGGACTAGGATCCGGTATACAGCCCCTGTTCAGAGAGATGGTTCAGCAGTTTCAGTTGTCACTGTTCTGTTGACTTTTGTGAACCTGGCATGGCAAAGCAGGCCCCTGCTGCACAGAGCTGGCAGCGCTTCAGACATTGGGACCTATGGGCGAGTCAGCGTTACTTGCATCTCCTGCTTCCATTGCGCATGATGTGGCACTTGGCGCTCTCGCTCCTCCTCTCTCCTCCCTGGACTCATGCACCTTGTTCAGTTGGCAGGTCTCTCGGGGGGTACAGGACTCCCTGATATATGACGGGGAGGTGAGTGTTTTAGTCACAGTGGCCATGACTTCCCTCTGCTCTGGGCAGAAGGACACATTAGTAAATTGGCACTGATGAGGTCACAAGCAAGAGATTTATGGAAAGGCATAAAAAGCTCCAATTGCCCATCACCTAGCAAGTGTTCCATGGAATTATTTTGGGTTTTGCCTTGACCCAGAGAACCATTCCAACCCACTCTCACCACTTCTGGAAGCTGTATTCCAGGTATCTGAGCTGGGACGCCGGGTGCCAGGCCAGTGGGGCTGGGAAGAGATGGGTCCGAAGCAGGACCTGGGTGTAGTTCTCTTGTACTGGTTGTGTGATTTTGAGCAAACTTCTTGATTTCTTCAATTCTCAGCGTCTTCGTTGATAACATGGAAGAAATAGTGCCATCGGTTTGTTAAGATGAGGTGAACGGATGCAAAAGCTTTAACTTAGCGCCAGGCACACAATGTTAAAGATCAGAAATGCTCACTGTTATTGTTGAACCAAAGCCTGCGCCAACTAAAGAAAAGATAATGGAGTTTTAAAGAAATAAGTAGCAGGTATTTCAGGCATGAGCGTAAGGCATAGTGACATCGTACACTACAGGCCTATTCAGGGAAAATCCGTTGCGAAGCACCGCTGTTTAGCATGACTTGACAGCAGTATTTTTAGCTTCTGAACTGGGTCAGACTTGCCTGCGTTTACTTGTGATTTGTCTTTTCTCATTATGAGAAGAGTATCTTTTGGTCCCATATTTTAATGAGATTTATCCAGTAGGGATATGTTGAAATATTTATGGGAAAACTGGAGCAAGATATGTATTTAAGGAGTGACTTTACTAGACTGAGCAAGCCTGGTTTTCCTTAGGCATTTTTCTTTGCTATTCAGTTTCTCCTTTAGAACTATAAACATGATGATTTTAGAACAGTTAACCTGGCAGAAGGCAGTAAGGGAACTAAATGTAGTGACTGAACAGGAGGAATGGGAAGTGTTGCCCACAGCTGGAAACAGGGAGACAAGGCCCTGCCCAGGCACACACAGGGAGCGTCGTGCAGTGCAGAACCCTCCTGCCAGCTGGCATCTCTGAGACTGGCCGCTGCTGGAGAGGACAAAACTGGACATGTGGAGAGAAACCAGACGTTTGGGTTGTTCGTTTTCTCTTTGGAAAACAAATCTGTTGATGAATGGTGTTGCTTTGAGTACTGTTTTTCTTACATCTCCGACTCTGTTAATTTGGATCACAGGTAGTGTGGGTTTCCGTTGTTCTTAAAAACATGGAAACACTGAAGTTAAATGCAATTGCTCCAGAAGTACCAGTGTGCCTGTAGCTAGGCAGGACACAAGGCAGACAGAATTGTTTCCATCTGGGGGTAAGTCCATGGTGAAGGCGTATAACCAGGTGCCCGAGCTCCACAATGTGCAGTGGCCAGATTCCTGGCTCTCCCAGCCCAGTGTTTCAGTGTTGTGCTGCCTGGGAACCTGGGTAGGGAAGATAGCTTCTCTCTAGTCATTTGCTGAATGCCAGCCTTGTTCCAGATTCTCAGTAGGATGCTGGGCATTTAGAGATGACTGGTATACCATCCTTAGAGAACTCTGTATGGTGGGAGACCGAGCTTGGACAGATGATTTTCACCATGGTTAGCACATGGTTAGCACAAGGGATAGAGAGGCCTAAGATAAACCCCACCCCGACCCCCATTCCCAGAAGAGGGCTCCTGAGCTCGCTGGGAGTTGGGCAGAGGGAGAGGTGCCCAAAAGGCTTTCTGCAGGAGCTGGCACTCAGGCTAGGTCCTGAGGAACAAGTGGGAGTCGGCCGCGGTAAGTGTCTGCATCGAGCACCTCATGAGGTGGTGAGCATGGGCGGAGTCTGCGCTCAGTTGCACTGGGGACAGGGCTTGGCGGTGCCATCTGCGCATTTGTGCTTGTCAGTAGCGTTTCGTTGCTCCGTTGTTGATGACAGAAAAGCAGTTTTTCAAACGCTTTCAGTCTTATAGGTCCTCTACCGGGAACTTAAAGCTAGGAACAACTTGTGTGATCCGAGTTTAGCACAAGCAATAAACCAGAATTTTAAAGTGTTTAGGATTAAATTCATTGAGGTGTAATTTGCATTTAATAAAATTCGGAGTTTTGGATACAGTTGGGCTTGACCGATCCGTACGCTTGAGCGTCTGTGGCCTCGTTGACAGGCAGAGCGTTTCTGGACCTGCAGAGCCCCTTGTCCCTCTGTGACTGGTCCCCAGCACAGACGCTGAACTCACTCCCTTGCTGTAGATTAGCTCGTTCTGCTCCGCAGTGCCTTGTGGATGGATCGTGCCTGGTTTCCTGTGCTCGTCACTAGGCCCCCAGGCTCAGCCAGCTCATTGTGTGTCTCAGCAATCTTTTTATCTTTATTTGCTGAGTAGTGCTTCATTGTACGGATTGTTGGAGATTTGCTGATCCACTTGCCCATCGATTTACATCAGAGTGTTGTTTGTGGCTTTTCAGGGTAGTGCTGTTCAGAAGTTTGTGTGCAGATCTTTCTGTGCACTGGTGGGCATTTTCTAGGCCATGCAGATAGAAGGTGTGTGTGTGCGTGTGTGTGTGTGTGTGTGTATGTAATAGATACACATGGGGGAGACACGCATGTCACTAGTCTCAGAAGCTGCCTGCCGCCCTTGGGTGCTGGTTCTCTTGTAGTTCCACCGGTGGCCGTCACAAGTTCAGCTGCATCCCTCTGACCGGCGCCTGTCTTAGTGGTTTACATGGTGCTCATTGTCACTTTAATTTGGGCTTCTCTGGTGGCAGATGGTACTAGCACTCTTTCGTGTGCGTATTTACCATTGGTATGTCATTGTTCGAAAAATGTTGTGTCTTGCTCATTTAAAATTATGTTGTTCTTCTCAATCTGTAAAGAGTGCAGTATAGTAGCATGAACCCGGCAGTCAAAACTGCAACCATTTTGAAAATCTCATGATTTATGTCCTTTTGTTGTTCTGTGCTTATGTAGTGAAAATGGATAAGAACCACTGCCTCGTGAGTCCTCCATTATTTTAGAGAACAACTTGATAGCTGGAATCTTCTGGTTTTTTTGACAGCCGTCAGAGTCAAAACTTTTATAAGCATTTATGTATCACCACCTAGTGGCCAAAGGATAAAATCGTGTACATTTATAATGTAGTGGATATATAGAGTATCATGTAGTAAATGCGTGTGTAGAGATTACACACAATATTTCACACGTGGCGCGTAATGACATCATGACATCATGAGCTGCCTGACTGCAAGACAGGAATGTGCCCATGACTGTTGTAAGCCCTGCCTGCTCTTCAGTCCACTCCTCAGCCCCCTGTCAGCCATGTTGCCTAGAAAATAACATTCGGACATGCAGCACTTATAATTCTGATCAATTTTGTGATCAGTAGTAGATTGGCATTTTTTTGCCAAAAAACTTGGCTTTACATCGCATTGCTACAGTATTGTTTTAATTTAGAATTTTCCAGGTGGAAGGGGAGGGTGTGAAGGAGCAGGCCTGCGCGTTGTGTTGTCAGACTCTGTGAGGTCGACACAGTGACGCTGCCGGTCCCTGGGTGTGCGGTGTGCACGTCCGACATCAGAGCAGAGCCGGACATGTCACTGCTAACGAAGTCACTGTTGAGCCCGCACTGAACGGGCGGTGTATTTTTAATTTTCATTTTGACTCTATGGCCAATGAGAAATGTCTTGAGACAGAGTAGCAGGATGGTGAAAGCGGAGGTAAGATGTGAAGGACTCTGATGGCGCCAGGGAGCATCCAGTCAGCGCTGGCTCTGCTGAGGGCTGGTGCAGTGTTGCCACTCCCGTCACGGGGAGCATGCAGGCCGGCAGGGCGCCTGGGGGCAGTGCAGGCGGTTGAGGACGTGCCCACATGCTTTGACCCAGAGAGTCTCCCAAGTTGTGATGTCTGAGTTTCCTGGATCTTAACGTTCATGTCTGTCCATTAATTTTCTTTGAGTTGTGAGGATTAACAGCGGTTTTGTATGTGTGACACAGACAGATTGAGTAAGGACTTGAAAAAAAAACCTCAGCTGTGTAAACAGTGAGTGAAACCCGAGGTACTTTCTGTCACAGCTTTGGAAATAGACGTATCTCTTTTCCCCCTCAGAATTAATGTAGATCGCATCTCTTACTTGTAGGACGCTCTGTTCTTCCTGAAGGATTTCTTCACAAGTCTTTCTACAGAAGTAGAAGTTCTAATGGCTCCAGATCCAGAAGGTATTAAATATGTTTAGCTTGAAATACAGCAAGTACTTAGATTGATAGTGACTGTTAAAGAGATCTTTTTGAGAATGTGTTTATGTTTATTCTCATTTATAGCTAAATGTCTTCTGTGTCTGTTTTTGTTAAATTACACAAAAGCAGTTTCTGTAAAAGTATTAATTGATAAGATGAAAGTCAGTTTTCTCTGCAGAAGTAATTACCTTTAGTAAATGAAATTAGCGAAACGAGTTATATCTCTAGGTTCAGTGTTGGCTGTAAAGGAGCACACCTACGTTTTCTAATGTGTGTGTTTCATTTTCAGTTAAGAAGTCTCCTGGAGCTGATGTCACCTGCAGCTTGCCAAGGCATTTAAGTACTTCCAAGGAGCCAGATCTAGTTATTTCCATCCCTGGGCCAAAGCAGCCTCCCCAAAATCATAGTGCCAGTTCAGTAGGAATGACGAATGGGGAGGAAGAGAAGGACTTCTCAGTGGAAGAAGCATCATTTAGTGATCAGCCTGTGTTTTTCAGGTAAGTTATTTAATTTTGGTAGCAAATGAAATTATTTTAGAGGTTTTAATAGTTCCATCATTCATTCATTTATTCATTCAGTTTTTTAGTGGAACAATTAATATCAAATTTGAACTTTTAGTCATGTAAATAACTTTTTTTTTATCTTTAGAGAATTTAGATTCACATCAGAAGTTCCTATTCGACTTGACTATCATGGCAAACATGTATCAATGGATCAGGTTTGAAAATTTTGAATAAGTATGCTCTACACAATTACCTCATTTGTTTTTTTATAATGAACTAAATTTTTAAAAGCTTTGTCATAGTTTATGTATGTTTGAAGTGATATGCCATATTTTTTTATTTAATTTTTTAAAGTAAATTAAGTATCACTTCCTAAGAACCTATAAGTATTGATATAATTTGTGTAAAACAGCTATCATGTAATTTTTTGGGGGGGGGGCAATATATATTCTTGAAGTGTTTTAACTAGTGACTTGTGCTTTCACCAATAAAATAACAACAGTTTTAAGTGTTAAGTCTCTCAATTTGCAGATTAACCTGGCCTTTGTTAACTTTAAAGGGGACGCTAGCTGGGATTTTGATTGGTCTTGCCCAATTGAACTGCTCTGAGCTGAAGCTGAAGAGGCTTTTCTACCGGCATGGGTGAGTCGTTTGTTACGCAGGCCTTGAGGTGAAAGGCACGAAAGTCATTTCCAACAAATTAAAGCGTGAATTTCATAACAAACAGGCTTGATTAATTTTCCTGGACTGTTTGCAGAAAGCTCACTTTTAGAGAACTTACTGACAAGAGGTCGTTTTTATTCTGGAGAGTAGAAGTTACTTGAACTTTTTCAAAAAACATCTAGTTATTTTTTTTAATTTCCCAGAGTTATAAATTAGCTTATTTAGTGAAAAGATTGGTAGTTTACAAGGTAGTTCACAGTGCTTCTTAGTACCTGTAACACATGGCAATGTAGAGATACTGAGTTAACCTTATGCCAAAGCTTTAGATATCCAAGAAATAAAAACAGGAAAAAACACAACACATTTATATGTATGACCTCAGTCTTGTAGACATTATTACCCTTATAGCTGAATTATATATATGTATATACAGTAGTAAATATGTATATAGATATATGCACATTCATACACATATAAGTATGTGTATACTTATATAATTTGGATGAATATTTTGTCCTTGCAACTTGTAAAGTTTGTCTTACATAAAAAGAAAAAAATGATGTAAGCCTATGTTGTTTCTTTCTCCCTTCTCTAACTAGCAATCTTTGCTCTAGTTTGCTAGGTGTTGACAAGTTACTCTCCTATGCCATCACGGAGTGGCTCACCGACATCAAGAAGAACCAGCTGCCAGGAATCCTGGGAGGTGTTGGGCCTATGCATTCACTAGTGCAGCTCGGTAAGTCTTTTAATCAGAGTAATTGGTGATTCTTAACTCTTCTGGAGTTATGCGTCAACAGGAGGAATAGCTCTTTAGAAAATGTACATGTGTAGACATTGCCTCCAGTTCCAGGATTAGAGTGACGGCAGAGACCAGGGCCTGGCGCTGACTACTGTGTGTGGCTATTGCAGTGCAAGGCCTGAAGGACCTGGTCTGGCTGCCCATCGAGCAGTACCGGAAGGATGGCCGCATTGTCCGTGGCTTTCAGAGAGGGGCTGCCTCCTTTGGAACCTCAACAGCAATGGCGGCTCTCGAGCTCACAAACAGGATGGTTCAAACCATACAGGTACTTTCCCGCGGCCTCCCTTAGTCTGTGCAAAGAGGAGCCAAAGCAGCATAGGGAAAATACGCAGAAAGTTGAGAAGAAATGTTTCATGTGTACTGATGTAATATCACGCTTCTGTCATGACTTAATGTCTCGTGTTAAGTAAGAAGAAGAGAAAGCAGCAGAACAGTGTCAAATTGACCCTTCCCAGGCTAGTTACAGCCATTACACTGAGGCTCTACGTTCATGTGAAAAGACAGCAGCTAACTGACGGGTGTTGCTGGTCCGGCAGGATCGCATTAAGCTGTGCCATGAGAGCTCCCAGTTGGTCACAGACTGCATTCTTTACTAACCTGGTAGCTTTCAAAGGACAAGACGGGCTGAAGAAAACGAAATCAAGCCCAGAGAGTAGTCCTTACTGCACACATTAATATTCCTGTTCTCATAGTGATGCCTGTAAAAATTCCAAGTGCTGCAGAAGCTGCGAGTAGGGGAATGTGTGTCCCTCTGTTCCTCCTCACTTCCTGGCATGTGACTCTCCAGACACTGTCTGATTTGTCTCTACTTTTGATGAAACGACCTAGGCGGCAGCAGAGACTGCGTATGATATGGTGTCTCCTGGCCCCCTGGCCATTGAGCCCAAGAAGATCAAAAAGTTTCCTCACCACCGCTTAGCGCACCAGCCCGTGGACCTGAGGGAAGGCGTGGCCAAGGCCTACAGCGTCGTCAAAGAGGTGAGTGCAGGCCGGGGTGCTGAGGCCAGGACCAGTCTGCCCTTCTCTGGCTTTCCCCTGAAGACTCGTCAGTGGTTCCAGAGAAAGCCTGGGAGTGGGTTGGGACCTCGCAGCATGTGCACAGGTCTGCACTGGGGAGAGAAGAGGGCTGGGTTGTGACTGATAGACTTGTAACCCCAGTAGGGGCTGAGAGAAGAGACTGGTTTTCCCTCTGTACAGAAGCTTGCGTGTGAAAACACACATGCCCACTGACTAGATTTCCATGCTATTCACACTTCGCTGTATTTACCTCACATTTGTGTAAGAAATACAATTTTTCAGGTGAATCGCTTGCCCTGGTCCCATTCCCATACTCTCACTAGCCTGAAAATGGCACCTTTTTTCCTGCGCATTTTTGCATGAGAATTTGTTCCTCACCAAGGCAAACTGTGGACTGTGTTTCTTCTACAGCTAATGTGAATGGCAGCATGTCATTTTGCAGCTCTTTTAAGGTAGATCCCCATTGCCTATAACTAGATCTAGCTTAAACTAAGTCCATAGCATGTCATTGTATGAATAGACAATTTATTCTCCTAGGAGTGGACATTGTTTCCACTTCCCACAAAACACTGCTTTAGAGAACATTTATCTGCTGTCCCTTGTTGGCCTATCAGACCTTCTTCCGGGTGGAACTGGCGATTGGACTCTTGGTGCTCGCCGGGCCCGGACGGCCATGGCAGCCGAGGGCGCAGTGCGCTGGGCTGCTGGGTGTTGTCACGGACCTACTCTGTCGAGGCTTTTTTTCCATATGACATGAAGGAGCTTCAGGTCGTTTTCCCTGTGATTCGTGTGGTGGCAGCTAGGACTTCCTGTCGTCTGCCGTCAGCAGCTGAAGGGCCTTCTCTCCCGCTAAGGAAGCCGTGTCTGTGTGCAGACACTGAGCCGGGCCCCAGAGTGGCTGGGTGAGCGGGTGAAGGAAGGCATGGCCGGTGACCCCCTTTCTCAAGAGGAGAGTTAGTGGTCACACAAGGAGGGTCCCAGGCTTGGAGACGCCGGGCCATGTTAGAAATGAGGTGGTGCCCTGGCCCAGGCTCCAGGCAGGGCAGTGGCGGGGCTGTCCTGGCCCATGGCCACGAGGTGCTTTGCGGCCTGCAGACCCTCGCGTGAGTTGTTCATGTAGATGCAAAGCCTCATGTGCTGGCGGTGCCAGGTGTACAGCTGGGAGGCGATGCCAGTTCACAGATGAGAACAGACTCAGCGAGAGCAACCTCCCCAGCACGGGTCGTGGCGCCGGGAAGGAGCCCAAGTACTGGGGTGTGCAGCCGAGTTCTTTCTCCAAGACTGTCCCGTGAGGACGGCAGGAAGGGGCAGAACAGCAGGCACAGTTCTCACGTCACATGTGTGTGCCTCACTAGTCTGAACCAGCGCTCGGTGCTTAACGGTTCTTCAAGTAGAGCTTCCTGCGCGGCGAGATGTGTTTCCCAGGCGTCGGCAACGCGGACGTGGGGCAAACACCCTGCGCCTCAGCGAGAGGCGCTGCCCTCAGGTCGGGGCTGCCGTGCCTGCCCTCACGCGGCCTTTCTAACTCAGGTGGCTGTTCCAGCTCTGAAGGGTATGTGACGGTTAGCTGACAGAGACTGTGTGACTCACAAATATTTACAACTGACCCTTCCAGGGAAATGCACTGGGCTGTGTCACAGTCCCAGGTGGCTGTGCTGAGGGGAGTGGTGCTGACCAGGGGCCATGCAGGGCCACGTGGACCTGCCAGGCTGCGCTGAGTCTGTGATCGTCACGTTGGGACTGTTCACTCTGTCACCACAGCATTTTCATCCCCTTCTGAGAAGACTTGTCCCATGTCACACAGTGATGTGATACAGGGCTGAGGTCTGAAGCTTGTTCTGTCATCTGCGGACTTGATGGTGATGATCATCTATGATAACAAGCTCTGACCTGTTCACCGTCAGGGCGAGGAAGAGAGCTAGGGAGAGATGGTGCAGGCAGTGTGGAAGTGGTTACATTTTCTTCACTGTGGTCATGGTTTCTCTTCCTGGCTGGTAGCGTCTCACTAGCTTTCAAAGTAGCAAGTAGATTTAAAACAATTTATTCTGGGCTTTTCCCTTTTGAACCTCCTGTGCCCTCATGTATTTTGTCTGCTGTGCTGAGTTGGAATGACTTTCTTGGTCCTCACGAGAGGGGTGTTTGGATGTGACGGCAGGGTCTGGACAAGGCTCTTTGATTGCCCCTTCCCTGGGGGAAGGGGTGTCTGTCGGAGCACAGCCTCCTGTTCTTCAGGTTGCGAGGCAGCACCGGTGGAGACTGGAGGGGCGTGTGTGTGGTCTGCGCCTCACGCCAAGGCCCTCGGCTTTCTGTCTTAGCCGCGGGGATCCTCTGAATGACATCGGTCAGTTAAGGACCAGGAAAATATTACCCAACATGCTTTGTTTCTGATTATGAGCTGTGTCCCCGCTTATGGTCTCAGGACTTTCTTTAACCCGATAACTTGTTCCGTTTAGTCTTTTGTCTTAATTGAATGTTCAGCAATTGTCTTTCCTAGCACATTGCCAGTAACGAACGAATGATTTTCTGGAGCTTAGTAGAATGAGTTTTTCTTGTTGTATTTCTGCACACCAGGGTCGCCGCAAATGAGTAAATCGTAATAATTGCCTCTTTCCCTCAGGATTAGAAAACTGTCATAGAAATATTCTTGAGCTTAAAATACCATGGGGTGTTTTGGACTTAGCTAGACGCATGATATTGGTTAACTCCTGAAGTGCGTGAGATGGGATGATTGAGAGACTGTTCTGACCCCTACCTTGCTCCCTGGCCCTTTCAGGGGATCACAGACACGGCTCAGACCATCTACGAGACAGCCGCCCGCGAGCACGAGAGCAGAGGCGTCACCGGCGCGGTGGGCGAAGTCCTGCGCCAGATCCCCCCGGCGGTGGTGAAGCCTCTGATCGTGGCCACCGAGGCAACGTCCAACGTGCTGGGGGGCATGAGGAACCAGATTCGACCGGATGTCCGGCAAGATGAGTCGCAGAAGTGGCGCCACGGGGACGACTGAGCGTCCCACGGGCTCTTCTCCGCGCGGATGGCCGCGGCGGATCCAGGCCGCGCCCGCCCGGCGCTGGAGGGGCCCCGCCCTCAGTGTCATCGTGCCCATCTCAGGACCATTTCTTGTTCCGTGAGTTCCTGTCAGAGCAACATGCCGCCCACACTCTCGACCGTTAGGCTAGTCCGTGCTTGCCTGGGAGGCGTCTGTGTGTCCAGAGCCCCCGCGGCACCTGCTGCCAAGCCCGCGGGACGCTGGCTTCGTCCAGGCCGCGCCGCCCATCCGCGAGGTGGCCTCGGCTGCGGCTCCTGGTCCGGCGGCGCTCGAGCTTGTGAAAACACTACGCGGCCCCGAGGAGCCGATTCTCTCCCGGTCTGAAACGGATCACAGCTTTGGAAGCTTCATCCCGAGGGAGTGAGGGAAGCACCGGAAGCCGAGCGAGAGCCAGCGGTGTAGACGCGGTCAGCTGGGCCGAGCGCTGCGCTGGGGGCCATGCCCTCGGTGGGTGGGGAGGCGCCTCACGGCCAGGCCTTGCGCTGCACTTTATCCTGAGTGTGTGGACGGGTGCGAGCCACGTGCTCCGTGTCCTTTGCAGAGTCGTGCGGAGTGTAAGCAGGAGCCAGCCTGCGCGCGCCTGGCAGAGGAGGGTAGCTCCCGCCTAGCGGTTCGCCTCCGTTTTAGATGTACGTGCAAACTGTGTTCTGTGACAGCCGGGCGGTCTCCTGTTCGTGTGGGGCTTGAGCGGGGGGTGCACAGGAGGGAGACTGGACGTGGGTCTGCTCTTAAAATTAACCAAAAATCCTCCCGGTCCGCCCCCGCCATCTGTTTCGAAGCGCCATTTTTATTTGGGTAACAATGAACGTTTTGATAACCTGTCAGGAATGAATAAAGTATTTTTATTTAACGGTAACGTGGTTCTACGCGTCCCCCGATATTTCGCTTTTCTTAGGGTTCATGCCTACATGTTCATAGCCGGGACGCTGGGGCGCATTTCCTGGAGTTCCTTCCCGTTCCTCCCGAGTGGCCGGTCCCCGGGGTGAGGCCCGGTCCCCGGGGTGAGGCCGGGTCACCGGGGTCAGCTCGCAGACCGGGCCGCCCCTGAGGCCGGGGGCTGGCCAGAGGCTGGTCTTCCAGATCTGCCTTTCCGTTGGGAGTCGGGAGATGGAGACTGGAGATGGCCGCCTCTGGGCTGCTCCCCAGCCAGCGCACTCCGCTCTCCCTGGGCTGCCGCACCCCTGGCCCGTCCCGCCTGTGGGGCTCGAGCTGAAGACGCGCGGTCCGCCTTCAAACTGTTGAGTCTCCTTAGAGCTTGGTGTTTTCCGTTTTCGTCCAGGCCTTGCAGGCGGATGTAGCCATCTTGCCCGAGTTGCCGTGGGGCCCTCTCTGGGCCCCTGGGGGTGAAGTGTCTGCAGGGTGCAGCCCCCGGGCTCGCTCTCGGCTCTGCCCCCACACCGGCTGCCGACACCTGTGTGGGGAAGGAAGCCTGGTCCCGGGAGGACTCGGCTCCCGCGGGGTCTGGCTGCTGTCAGGGCGCCCCAGCCGCTCTCTGCCGCCATGGTCAGGGAGGCCTGGCTCTGAGCGCCTCCGCGCTGTCAAGTCTGGAACTTTGTGTCCTCAAACTGTGATCCTGCAGTGATGCGGTGCAAACGAAAGCACCAGGCAGGGTCCTCAGTGGCCGGGGCATGACGCGGCCCAGCCGGGGGTCTGGGACGTTGAGGACATGGACACGCAGGTGTGCAGGTGTGGCCCGGGCAGTGAGGCTCAGGGGAGGCCCGGGCCGCAGCACGGGTCTCGCATCTCTTGGGGCCCGGGACCCTAGCGGCCTGGTGCCTGCAGGGCTGTGCACACGGTGCCGATGAGTGGAGTGGCCGCCTTGTGTTTGCCCTTGCTGTCCTTCCGGCTGGCCCCAGGGCCCAGGTATGTGGGGGTGAGTGGAGACCTGTCCCGAGTTTGTGAGGCCCCCACTGCTAGGAGCCCGTCAGCCTGCCCTGCCCTGGATTGGGGCTGATTTGAACCCCTTTCCCTTCCTGTCTGTCCCCCGGTCGCTGTTGCTGACAAGTGGACACTCAACATTTGCCCCTGGGGACAGCCAGAACGTATTTTTTTCCCCAGTCCTAGCAGAAGATGTAGCTTTTAATAGTCTGGGTGCGAGTTGGATTCCCGTTTAAGCACGTATATTTAGCATCAATATTTTTATGATGCAGAACTCACTTTAAGAAAAAAAAAATCTCCCCAAATGGCACTTGAGGCACCACTCAAGTGCCTAAAATGGCAAACATACCAAGAGCTAATGTTCCCCGCCTCCTGCCTGCTGTCATTTTTAAATGCTATTCAAATAGTAACAGTATTTAATTGCACTGCTTTTCCTTTCGAACTGTGTTCCCTGGACTTGCTGACTTTGTTCCTTTCACATAGCCCAGGCCACCCTGGCTGGCCCACCCGCACCTGCCCAGCTGGGCGTCTCCCCCACGTGTTTTTGGGTGCTGGTTCCTGCCTAGTAGCCTCAGCAGGTCGACAGGCAGACCCAGGGAGGGTGCTCTAAAGGGGGTGTCTACACCTGACCGGATGACTTCAGGACTGACACCTCTCTTAACGACTTGACTTTGCATACGCACTGGTCTAAGTGAGTTAAGACAAGTCCTTTAACTTTGCCTTAGTTTCTGCACCTGCTTGGATGTGTGACCCCCGGGGTGTGGGCTGTGTGGCCAGGCGTGCATTCCAGAGTCTCATCCTACTCCCTCTACTTCCTCTTGTCCTGTGCAGGACACGAGAGAGAATGTGTATGTGGTGTTTTAGTTCCTTGAAAGGAAGGGACTCTTCAGACACAGGCGATGATGCTCTTGTGTCTGCAGCCGCCCGGGCTGGGCTTACCAGCTGGTAGCAGACACGTGAAGTGAAGTACCCACGTGTGAGTCGTAGGTTTAACAGAGGCCATAACAGAGGCCACAGATAATGGAGGGTGGGGGAACTCCCCCCTCCCTCCCATTACCAACCACTCTTACTTTTGTTTACTGGAAGATACAGGTGGTCTTTCTATCTAAGGATAACTGAGTGCTTTCGTGCCAATTTATTTTTATCTCACTACTTTTGGGATCATTTAGCCACACTGCTCTTTTAATAGACTTCATACGCACGGTCGCAAGTCAGCCAGTTTTCCTCAGAAATATGTTCGTCAGCGTGTCTGTGCAGAGAGAGGTTGCTGTATCGGCTTCTTTGGGGACGAGACTTGTAGGTTTCAGCTGTTCCTATTCTGTTGTGTCAGCAATTTTTGAAAACCTGTATCAGAGAGGCATTTCTGCCCCCCATGACGACGGCAGGTTCCGTGGCAGTTGCTCCTCAGAGTCCAGCGTCTGGCACCGAGTTCCGGGAGCTGGTGAGTTGGCAGTGCTCTGGGCTCTGAGGCGCGGAGGTGGGGCTCATGGTCCCACCTGTGAGAAGTTGGTCTGCTTTGCTGTGTTCCATGTGCGCTTGGTGTGTGGCAGCTTCCAAGCTCTGAGCCAGTCTCTCTTGTCTGGTTTGTGTCACCTGTGGAAGCAGGAACTGTGCTTCCTCGCCGTGACTGAGGTGGGGACGCCGCTTCAGCCCTCAGGCTGAGTGGATCTGACAGAAGAAAACCTGCCTGTGTCCGTCCACTGTCACTGCTGTGTCCTGGTTTGCCTACAGTGCTAATGGCTGTGAACACTTCCTACCATGCTGTATTTTTGTGGAAATGTAACTTGTTAAACGTGACTTTAAAACATGAAGTTACGAGTACTCTTGATGAAAATTAAAATATTTGCTCTTTGGAGTTTGCTTTACACGCTGCTGTCTTCCGCCGGGAACTGCCCCCCAAGCTGTGTCACTTCGGGGGCTGGGAGGGGTGTCCCCACAGGCTGCAGGACTCATGGCTCCCGGCAGCCAGGTGGAGCTGAGGAGCAAGGGGTGTGGGCGCAGCTCTGGCCCTGTGCCCGCTCGCAGCACACTAGCAGCCTCGGCCCTCGGCGCACAGAGTGGTGAGTGCATCGTGGCTTTGAGAACCTAGAATGCTTGGGAAAGCCCCTCTGTTGAAGGAGCATTGTCACTTCTCCTAGGAATGTTTGGCTATGTTAGGGCCCCACAACCCTCCGCCCCCTTCTTCTGGATCCTGCATTTAGTTCCCATTCAACAGAGCTTGAGCCCCCTGGACACGGATGAGGGTGGGCAGGGAAGTGAGGGGTGGAAGGGTGTGTGGTGTGGGGGGGGTGACAAGTGACCCCCGAATCCCAGCAGCTCAACAAGAAGTTTTCTTTTCTTTTTTTTGAGACTAGGTCTCGCTATTTTTGCCCGTGGAACCGCAGGCTCCCGTTGCCCGGGGTACCACAGACTCAAGCCATCCCCAGCCTCAGCTTCCCAGGTAGCTGGGATGACAGGCGTGCGCCACCACGCCCAGCTATATTTTTTTAGAACTAGATCTTGCTACGTGCGCCTGGCAGGACTCGAACTGCAATCCCTGGCCCCAGCTGCAGCTTCATAGGCTGTCGCTTACAGGCACGCACCACCGTGCCCGGCCTACAACAAGTTTTCTCACGTAGCTAAGCTGGTGCTGCTGAACGCCTGTGCTCCCAGGCGCCATCCGTGTGTGACTCCACCTCCCTGGGCCTGGAGAATCCTCCCCACAGGAGGGGCTGCTTTCAGGCTGGGGCAGGGCTTGCTGTGTGTCGGGACAGGAGGAAGGTCCGGGCTGGCGCCCAGCACCTTGACCAGCTGGTCGCCTAAGTTCCGGGGCCTCTGTGGATGCCCCTTCTCAGGATCATTTCTTCAAGGGGAGCCTCTCTAAAAGCCAGGGTTTTGTCTTTGCCTTCCGCGAGTCTGTCCACTGTCTCTGTAGATGGAGGTGCTTTTATTGGTAACTTATGTTGCTCTAGCACAGCTGACCCCACTGGCCATCAGTCAAGGTCACTGCAATGTCCATGATTTTCCTTCAAAGCCCTCCCTGGGCTTTCACAGACACCTTGAGTCCGGAACTGCCGGTCACTGGTCAGGACGCATGCTGTGGATGAAGAAAACCTCGTTCCACTATCTTACCTGTCTTCAGAGCACTGAAGATAGGATGGCATGGCTGACCCCCGGTAAACAGCGCTGTCTTCGTTCCTCCAATATTTACCCTAAGAGACCTTCCTTAGGAGACAGCAGCAAGTTAATGAGTGAATCCCCGCCCCCAGGTATCCCACAGGAACTAATGGTTTACCTAATCTGATTCTGCCTAAAACCCACTTCTTCCCCTTGTTTAAGTGCAAAACGTTATCAGGCTCTTTAAGCCAGTAGCTGTGATAAACGGCTCTGAGTGGGTCATGCTTCCGTTCAGCCCCAGTCTCTGGCTGAGCCAATCTCTACAGTTCGTTGTCCTTTCCCACACTCCGCAGCCCGGCTCCTTACGCCTTGAGCTGCACTCTCACCCTCCATCCTGTGGGGCAGAGCTGGGGTTTGGGCCCCTGCTGTCTCCACCTCGCCTCCTGCACAGAACAGTCCAGTGAGAATCGCCAGCAGCAAGACCTACTGTTGGGTGGCCCTGCCAAGTACCCGCTTGTGGAAGACTCGCCCACTCACAGACCGGCACATTAGCCAGGTGGAGCATTAAAAAGGAAAGAAATCCTCTGCAGAGATCTGTCAACAGCCCGGTTCAAGAGAAACCTTGGTGCCTTTTCCTTTGCGCCCTGGACAGAGCCGCTACCACCCGCTTCCGCGCCATGCGCCGGCAGGGGGCGCTCGCTCCCTTCCCAGGCGGCTCCCGTTTAGCACCGCCTCCTGCAAACCCTGGGTGGGCGCTGCTGAGCGGGGCCTCAAGGCCATCCCCCCACTCCTGGCGCCCTGGGGAGGCTTTGGAAAATTCCCAAGTGCCTTCAACCTTTCGCAAGACCCGGCTGTATCCGCTTCCTCTAGGTTGAGGACACTGCTTACATTTCAAAGAAAATACCGGTTTATTGCTCGATTAATAGCGCCCTGTCCTTGCTGGCTATTTGGGAACACACACCAGGCCCCTTTCTCAGTCCCTGAGGGCTGGGAAAGCTGCCTCTGGAGAAGCTTCCACAGCTCCAGGTATCGATTCGGGAATATTTGGGGCATGAGATAGCAGAAATGTGCTGGACGCTCACACAGAGACGTTCTGTTGTTCCTGCCCCTCCAGGGGTCACTGAGTGACAACAGCCACCTGTGTGTGCCCTGCTGGATGCCTTCCTCCCCTGGAAAGGCAGCCCTAGCCCTCTCCTCCTTGGGCCCCTGGGATGGGGGTGTGGCCAGTCAGAAGCAAACCCCAAATCGTGAGATCTGCCATCGCTACTAACAGCCGTTTCATGTGATGCAGTTGAAGAATCGAAATGAAGACAAAACCCCCAGGACCACTGACCAGGACACGGGGCCTGGCTCTGGGCCTTGGCTCAGGACCTTACCCCTCAGGCTCATCCCGGCTGGTGGGATCCTGTTTACTCAACGGGGATGTTTTGTTTGTTACTAATCAATGAGTCTCCTTCTTGCAGGGCACACCCTTCCCAGACTCCCTCCTCCCCGCATGGCTATGCAGCCTGTAGTCCTGTGAAAGGAAAGTAACCTTGGCAGAGGCCCCCAGTGGACATGGTGCCAGTTCAGGCACCCGCGCCCTGCTGGTGCGGGAGGAGAGCGTCTGCTATAAAGACTTGAACAAAAGTTGCTTCTAAGAAAAGCCATGAGAGCCGGGCATGTTGGCGCGTGCCTGTAAGCGACAGCCGATGGAGTCGCGGCTGGGACTGGGGATCATGGTCCTAGACTCGCTCGGGGCAACATAACAAGACCTAGTTCCAAAAGAATAGCTGGGCATGGTGGCACACGCGCCTGTAATCCCAGCTGCCTGGGAAGCTGAGGCTGGGGATTGCTTGAGTCTGTGGTTCCACAGGCCAAAAAAAAAAAAAAAAAAGCCATGTTTCCTGAAGTAATGTGGGTTTAGAAAGCAAGTGACTTGGGGGTGTAGGGTCAACCCCCAGGACTGTATGTCCTGCCAACCGGCCCGTGACGAAGCCTCAGAACCTTCCACCAAGACTCTCAGCCCCACTGCCTGTTCATCACCCCCCCCACCTTAACCCATCCCCAGCCCACCCGCCCCCCCACAGCCACATCTCA